>JAULBR010091168.1:0-12335 GCA_032355825.1 Melanodrymia aurantiaca
CTGTGTGACCACGACAGACGTGCTTGAACCTTAATTGGATATAAGCACGTAAATAAGTTATAACTAACTAACTAACAAACATACACTAGACCATCTGGGAATGAGTGGATAACACAGACTTCCCCAATAATAAAATGGCTCTCACAAAAAATAAAAAATAGACAAAATGATCAATACCTGCAAACATGGAGCAATAATTTATCAAGTTCATCCAGGGGCAAAACATACGCCCTGTTTAAAGACAAACTCACTTTTGAAAAATACCTTAATATACTGAACTCCTTTAGAAACGCACTACCTAGTGTCCTTACATATATTTTCAATTTTACAATTTTTGCTAACGATATATAAATATAAATTTACTGTAAAGATGTTAAACAATGCGTCCGAACACAACAGTGAGACTTTACGTCAGGTAAACTGCGTGCACATGCAAATCATGAAAACCTTGGTTTTTGCAGGCTTTACTCAAGGAGAGCACATCAGTTTAGATGTTTTTGAAGCAATATGCCAGGAAAGGGTTGCTGAATACCGATCGGTGGTGATTTCCCTTTAGTTTTAAACATTCGTAAAATAGAGTAAACGATGCCACGATTGTCAGAAAACCAACGTAATCAAGCAACAGGTTTGCTACAAGGTGGAATTTCCATTCGAGCTGTTGTCAGGCAATTCAATTGTCATCACAAAACAGGATCAACTCGTGATCGTCAACATCCTGGGCAACCACGTGTGGTGACCTCAGCGCAAGATGGATACATCCGGGTCCTTCATTTACGTGATCGATTCCGTCCAGCTACCAAACAGCTGCAGCTACACATGGTCTACAGGGTCCAGTTAGTGCATCCACCATAAGGCGCCGTTTACCATGTAAAAGTTTCGATAATTCACGAACAGAACTTATACACCCATACTATTACACACGACCAAACACATAAATTTAAAGAACTAATGAGCACCAATAGAATAAGCACACTAAAAATTTAGCCAAATTCATCATTATCATTACTAAAGTATTTAAACACCACTGAAATCTATTACACAATCATGCTTTGTCACAAAAATATTTCTTCACCGTGTATAATACGGTCTCTGATACTGATAGTGATAGCTTCGTATTGCAATGAAATGTACTGGTACTATCAGTGATCATACAATATCTATATTTTGCTCTGCTATGGTATACGACATTTAAGCACTACTATGTGTATATATATACACACACACACGGTCAAACATGTGTTAAGCAGCCACCCAAGGGAGTAACAAAAAGTGGTCTCTTAATACAGGTCGCAATGCACTAAAATTGATCATTTGGGAGGATATTCTGGTGACCCTTTAAGACAGGTGGCTGCTTAATACAGGTGGCCGCTCAAGCAGGTTTTACTGTATATACTCTGATAATATAGAATAATTTTATATTTTGTTCTGCTATTGTATATAACTTATATATAAATTTTTTATCCTCCTGTAAACCATCTTGTTATGTATAATATAATTATGTTCCTCTTATGCCGTTGTGTAAATAAAGTTCTGTTCTGTTCTGAGATAATACAGACTCGGGCTAGACAGAGCAATCTCGGACGAGCTGGATTCCTATATATATGTGATAAAAGTTTGTTTATTTAACGACGCCACTGGAACACCGACTATAAATCATCCGTTATTGGACGTCGGACGCATGGTTATATTGACACATGGTCTCAAGAGGAAACCTGCTGTTGCCACTTTATGGGCTACTCTTACCGAAAAACAGCAAGGGGTCTTTTATGTGCGCTATCCCAGACAAGGCAGCACACACCACGGAATTTGATAAACCAGTCGTGGATCACTGGCTGGAATAGAAAATAGCCCATAAAATCTTTTGCGCTGTGGAGGATCGATCTCCCTATAAGTCAAGTGTGCAAGTTCGAACACGCGCTGGCACCCAGCAATCCAGCCTTTTTAAATTTTGCTAATTTTTCTAGAAAAAAACATCAGAAAATAGTTTATGCAAAATTAAATTCTTTCACTACTTGCCTGTTCTAATTTTTCAGCCTGTAATACAAACAAAACAACTTTTTACGCATATTTAATTGGTACGGACATCAAACATTCATTATTAGATTGACATAATCATGTATATCTACATTATGTACAGAACAAAGCAGTTAGCAAAACTGATTTGCTAGTAGCAGTTTAATACATGAAAAACCTACAGTAATGGTTATTAACAATGCAAACACTACATGTACATGTATACAATTCTGCATTCATTAGAACCACAAGCAGACCAAACAAAATTGCTGTGACCTTTAAATCTGCTCAAAATCAAATACATGTTCAATGTAATAGTAGTAATGTTCAAAATGAAATCTTCGTAATGTACCATAATCATTTTTTGATCAAACACAATATAAATACATCTTATTAATATTCCATTAACAAGATGATCCAGGTCAAGTCACTGGGTCATCATCATCAGCACCATCGTGTACTTCTGAGGTATCTATATCTTCTGGCAATATTACATATTCTCTAGTACTAAACCCAAATTTTAGCACATCTTTTTCAAAGAGTTCGTAATATCTTTGAGATTCTATCTTCTTATTGTTCACAAATGTTCCATTTGCTGAGTTCAGATCAATAACATATGGTCGAACTCTCCTGCCAAATGATCCATCGGCCCGCGTGAACTCGACAAGTCTGAATTGTAATGCTGCCTGTTGTTTTGAACAGGACGGGTGGTCGATCGGTATGTCGGCTACACGGCGGTCCCTACCTAACAGATATGCACTCTGTCGATGGATTTGTATAACAGGCATCGATTCATCACCTTTGAAACAGTAAAGCCTCCACCTCTTTTTGGGCTTCCTTGCTTCAGCTGGTTCATTGTACTTCACTACTACACCTTTATACGTGTTTGTGTCTTCAGTCAATTTGCCAGAAACTTCAAAATTTGGCTTTTCTTTGTCCACAGGCTCACTTGCTCTGCTTTCCGATTGCTCTGGACGTCCCCATGTGTATTTCGCATCAGTTTCATTTTCTCTGTCTTTGTGTTTCATGTTCTGTGCTCTTCTTCGATTATTTCTACTTCTTTCCTGTTGTTGACTGGAATAATTATCAATGGGCTCTTGCTTAATTCTCCTTGGAGGATCATCTGCATGACCATCTCTCGGTCTGTCATGACGACTCCTTTTGTAGTGTCGTTCACTAGAACTAGTCAGTTTTCTCTTGTGCTGCCTGTGGTCGGTTTGGTGCTCATGTTTGTGCTTCTTTGAATGCTTTCTCTTCTAAAAATAAAAATATATAATTTTGAGAGGTGGCTTCGGTCAAAAATACTGGCTTTCAAATATTCCTTTTTCTGTATTCAGACTAATCAAAAGAAATATTTGAAAGGAGTTATTTTGAGCGAAGCCACCGTTTCGTATAGGATTCCGCCATTTTGGTGAGGTTTTCTCAACATCAGAGATTCAAATCGTTAAGACTGGATTTTACGGTGAATTTGGACACGACAGACACGGTCGGTTTCATTTTTACTACTTAACTAATTATTTATTATAAAGTTTCCGTCGGGGAAAGAGTTGGTATACGGCCCTCAACATCTGTGCACACTTGTACCACAGACGCCTATGAGTAGAAGTTAGAACATGGACGTAATATACCTCAGATCCACACGACAACGATATTGCGTCCATTTATGGACTAGTGTGAAGTTATAAAAGGTATTTTACGTCACATTTATGTCTTGTTTCATTGAACTGTGTGCACTAGGGGACAGTAAGAATATTACCAAAAATATAATTTGACTGGGGATGTGGTCGAAGACTTGTCTTGAGTTGTATGCATGTTTTTATTATTCGTTAATCTGCGCGAAAACTGGTTACGCCAGGATATAACTGCAGGATTTCTGATATGATACTAAATATATTAATGTGTTGTTACCGTAGATTTATATTCTTCTGGGCTCGTCGATTGAGAATGGTAACGTTTTCTTTCTTCGTCATCTGACGATGTATTGCGAGGCATTCTTTATATGAAATTAAATGCCAGATGAAAAAACAACTTTTTCTATTGAACCGGAAGTAGCATCTCCGGATGTGGCCGAAATCGAGCGCCACACAATACTATATTGAATGATACTCCGTTCTAGCGTAACGGTTTGAACGACTGCCAACTCGGGTACCTTTTTAATTACCAATGTCTGATTACAAATGTGGCTAATAAACGAATTTAATTTGATTTGATTCGATTTGTTATAGACTTGTAAGTGGAGACTTCACGAAAACGACATTTCCAAGTGGGCATGACTTCGCTTGCACGGTTAAACAAACACATGTCATGGCATACTATTTCAATAAAATAATACCAAAAAGCACTTCAAAAGCTATAAGCTCACATATATATAACATAAAATGTATTGTAATATAACTGTGATGACCAACATGTACGTCACTTGTCCGCCAGCTCATTTACATAAGTGTTATGGCGGGCGCAGATAAACTCACTCAGGACTACCAACTCAACCCAACAGGTTCCCTGGGCAGAATCGATCATTCGACCCATCGAGCTGCAGGTGGATGCTTTACTACTGGACTACGCCACGCTCCCCATTAAATAATGTGTGCTAATTATATATATATATTGTTGTAATGCGCTTTTAGTTATTTCAAGTTTATTCGGGTTTCTTTTTTATGTGTTTCAGTTTGACAATTAAAGAATGTTTCAAACTTTTCAGGCGAATTGACTAGCATTCGTCCTGTCTACACCTTCTCCTAGATTTATTGGCACAGTTGTAGTGTATACTGGGGCGGTATTTATCAAACAACTTAAGGTTTTACATTGTTCAATGTAAGCTTACGTTTTTGTAGAATTCTTAAGACACCTCAGGAGGAAACTTACGACTTAAGTCAAAAACGTCCAAAACTTATGTCTAGGGGTTGTTTTTTCCTCAGAACTGAAGTCACAATTGTAAAGACTTACTAGTAAGTTTTTTCTTAGACTTAAGTCGGTTGATAAATATCGCCCCTGGACAGTGTTCCTAAGCGTTCCATTCATGATTGCCGTTTTGAACACTCCGGTATGTTCGGAGGCGTGTTCAGAGAACAAATATATCGCGAGTTCACGCTAGACTGGATTTTGTACCAATATTAAATGAATGTGATATGATAGAACACGATTGGTACCAGTTAAAAAACACTCGAGTTTACGCGAAATATCGCGTCTCTGAACACGCCTCGGGTCAGAGAAACGAGCGCACTGACGATGTCGGACTGCGAGGAATTCAGAATGGATTCGGTTTTATTCGTATGAAACCGAGGTGTTCCGATGTTTTCCGATTTTAGAAGGTAGTGGGAGTGATGGAAAAGCATAACTATCAAACAGTTGTTCAAGGAGAAGCTTCAGAATCCGATGACGACGATGCAGACACATTGATTTCAGTAATTTTGTATTTTTAACAAAATGTAGCTGATTTGATAAATATTATGTTATAAACAAAACACAGCTGCGTAACGGAGTGGTGTAAAGAAATGTCAGTTTTAGGCCAAGTAAAAAATGAAAAATGGTTCTCGTGTATTTTTTAAAAAGGGAAGTGAGGGAGAGTCAGCCATGTTCAGATGATTATTGTTTATACAATCATTGCAGTATGGCTGATTAAAAAACTATTAGTTACATAGTCCATAAAGTTAGTTTGTTTGTTTAACGACACCTCTGGAACACATTGATTACTAATCAGCAGTGTCCTATCCTATATCATATATGTGGAAAAGTACACATAAAGGATCCCTTGCTATTATTCAAAGAAGAGTAACCTATGTGGCAGCAGTTGATTTCCTCTGTGACCAAGTGTCGATATAACCATGCATTTGACATCCAATAACTTCTGATTAATAATTAATGTGTTCCAGTGGTGTTAAACAAGCTAATAACTGGTCATAGGACCGTTAAGACTAGATATATTACTTGTTTTGGTGTTATTAAAATGTGCTAAATTATCAAATGACAACATTAAGCATAATTAAGATAATAGATGGTAGCTCTTTAAGTTCAGCAATAAAGTCAATGGAGGCAAATAAAGTAATACATGTTCAGACTGATACCAGTACATCATGTTAATACTACTACATTTGACTCGTTCATTTGATATTGATGGCTGCGATCTGACATTCCAGACGCCAAGTGTGCCGCAAGGTGCTGTGGTTTGTGGAGAGGCATCCGAATCGGAAGAAGAAGTTAATACAAGTGAAAAAAACACACAAGAATTGCCAACCTTAAAAGGTAAACACAGATTGGTTTCCCCAGAACTGAACTGAACAATTTTAAGTCCTTTTATCCACCAAAGGTTCAAGTAACCTCACTCGGGGAACGGTCCTCCATAAAGCTTATTATATCCCACTTCCGGCCTTGTCATGGGTTTTTTTGTTAAAAGATACACCGATACACCTACACTTTTCAGAGGCAAATAATAACGAAGTATTTTCATAACTTGGCCGAAAGTGGACGTATAAGTCAGTTATACCCACAGTTACTAGTTGTATTGGTGAATATCCTACAGTTTTTGGTCCAAAACTGTAGGATATTCACTGATACACTGTGGGTATAACCAATGCATGTCAAGGCTGTGTCCAAGGTGGGTAGAGGGTCACTACTCCTTACCTGTTTAACTAGCTTTGATTTATTGTAAGGGAATTATAATGGTCTCAAATTTAGTTAGTTGTCCCTTTACAATGTATTTATAATGCATAATTTATTAAATTTGTACTCATGGATTTTACATTTCATGTTTGTATTTATAGATAATTCAATTGACAATACATGTACTAATGATACTACACAGGAAAAAATCTCTTTACCGGTACCTTATTTTATCTGAACATTACGAATGTTAATGATGGAAATAAAGATTGTTTGGTGTGGCATAAGTGGACTTCCAATTATGAAAAAAACTAAATGTGTGAAGTTTGCATTAATTAGATATATATTATTATACATTTGGTTTGCAGTCGATTTCCGCAAAAGTGACCAGGCAATTGATCCAACCCAGCTACCTACACTAGTAACAACCAGAATGGTGACAAATAGACCAAAGTATGACACGTAAGTTTACCACAGCATCTCTCTGCTAAATATACTTTATGTCAAATTGTCCACACACAGGAGCAGGACTTAGGTCAGCATTATAGCATCTGCCTGAAGTACATGAGGTCGAAGGTTCGAACCTTCTCAGTGTACTTGTTGGGTTTTCCCCTTTTCATCAGTGATCCATGTCTAGTACACCAAAGGATATGGTGTGTGCGGCCCTATCTGCACATAAAATATCCCTTGCTGCTAATCAGTAAGAGTAGCTCACATCGCTGTTCTTTTAAAACATCATAACGATTTTTTTTATTTATTGGAATCATAATTACGGGTTCCTGTTGCATCTTGTATTACAAAGCAGTGCCTGTAGACTGACTCAGCAATATTAAAACATTGTACGTCAATGTCAAACAAATTAGCTTAGTTAAAAGCTTGTATGGATAAAGATTTATCTCCTGGCTTCAGTCCACTTGGTATAATAGAGACAATGTGCAGAGAGATCGATCATACAAGATATGTTAAACATTCAACCACCTAATTATCATGTGCCGATCCAGGAAGGGTTCACACAGCAAACACCATCCATCCCACACTATGTTTTTAGGCGTTTCAGACCATGTTTGATGAACCATGTACATGTATAGGAGCCAAATACAGCAGCAGTTGATCAGGTTGTCCAATTAATGGAAATATCAATTTTACAACTGAGCACATGTGTCACAAAATGGTTGTAACACTCAGTGCAGTAGTAGCATACAAGTAGGTAGTTTACCAAGGGAAAAAAGTTGTTACCAATAATCGACAATGGTGTCTTTAAAGTATTGTTAAATGTACGTTAGGATCGAAAGTCCTGACCGGATTCTTCCTTTGTTAGTAAATCATCAAATTACAGTACAAGGCGTTCATTCTAACTGATGTCATCATTATTTGTTTTAGGTTACTTCACAGAAAACTAAGTGAGTATTCATCTTATGTTCTTCTCATGTATCAAAAGAGAAATCGTGTTGACATGCCACGTCATTATGTCAACTCAATCCACAGAACACACAATTTCACATCTAATTGGGTCTGATCACCCCTGTGCTCTATTGTATACGTACAACTTCACATCTAATTGGGTCTGATCACCCTTGTGTTCCATTGTGTTCAGCTATGAAACATCAGTTCATTTACAAGCGACATCAATATCAGGTATATTAGATGGGACTGAAAACCTTTTTTTTACTTGAAAAAAGAACATCATAAACATTATAAATTGTTTATATTTCTTTTATATGTGTATAAGTCTACCCACCACTATTTTTAAATCATATTTTTATGCTAAAACTTTGACTTATAGGTAAAGATAATACTGCTGCTTACAGTTACTTATTTTTTTCAAAATCAGGGGAGAGAAACGTTGCATTTCATCATCATTTGGTTGAAATTGGAAGTGAAGCGTACGTGTCGTCAGTGAAACAGTTACAGTACATGACACAACACTTGTTGAAATCACACAAAGCTATTCAGGTAAACTTGGGTACTACTAAATGAAAATTTAATATATTTCCCGTCAACTATTATCCAAGAGTTGAAATGTTCATGATTATGTCGATCATTAATTTTGCTTGCATCCATGTGAAATTGACTGTTTTAGTCATTGCTATATAGGATGATGACCCAGCTTCGCTGTCTTAATTACTATTTAAGTTTGACTAATGGCTATTTGTAATAAATATTATATCCAACTCGATACTCGGAATTACACATTATCTGTCCTGTGTGAAATTAATGTTTTCAGTTCCTGTCTAAAGCTCGGAACTAACATTAGTTTCACTCATGAAGACTGAAAGATAATCTTTAATTCCTCATTAGTGTAAGCTATTGTCTATATAATCTGCATAGTTTTCAGGAGAATATTCAGTTCTTCTTACCAGTAATATTATTCTAACATTTGTTTTGCAGGACATTTCCCATAATATGCGTCTTCTGACGAACGACTTGTTTGATCTAGAGGACAAGATTGACATCATTGCAACATGCCCTCTGCTGCCAGACATCAATATTTAACTGAGGTTTCAAAACAGTTAATACATTCGCCCATCATACATTCCACGGACTATTTGTAAATGATTATTTTTGCATTGTTATGTTATTTGTACAATATTAAAATTATATATGTAATTTTAATGTCTCACGCTTTGTTTAATTGAAGTATCTACTGCTTTGATATGTAATGAAAATCCTGCTTCAGTTGTTCATGGAATTTGAATAGACAATGTATGTTAGACATCTGTAATAACTAGTTTACTAATCATGTTCCAGTTGTGTCGCTAAATTTTAAGTATCATTTTCATGTAAGAAATACATTCTATCTGGGATAATCCACACAAACCCGATTTCATCGAGGATCAATCCGTCGACCTATCGAACCTCAGGCGGACGCTCTTGTGCTGAGCTACGCCCCACTCTTCGGAACAAGAAATGAGGTTATGTTTTATATGCTCTGACTGAGCCTCTTTCCATCAAATGGGGATGGCTCTAAAACACCCAGATAACATGAAGACCACGCAACACCCAGAGTAGGTGATCAGAGGCAGAAGAATATAGCAGGAGCCCAACTTGAGGACAGCTATTAGTCGAAGCCTAAAATCGGCAAATTTGGAGACATCGACCTATGCTCTGTTCAGAGTTGCAGGGACAGGGCAAGTACTTTAGATGGGATAGCACATACCATAGACTTAGATGTACCAGTTATGCACCATTGAGATAAAACAGGCCCCAAACATTTTCCCTGTATAACTAACCACTGACCAATATATGTGATTTAAACCCTTCTTGCGAATGAAATACACATCGAGAACTTTTTCTTTAATTCAAATTAAAACTACAAACGCCAATCAAATATGATGAATAATAATTTTTAAAAGTTCAAACCATTAAATTGTACATTGGTAAACAAAAAACGAGAGTGGAGAGAGTTTTTATCTTTATTATAAAACTTTTATACCATCACAAATTGTTTGCGAATTCGTTGCTTCTAAAACTTACCCATATGGGAAAAGAGATGGGGTGTAGTAGTTTCTCTTTTCATAGGGGGAGATCAGCCATTTGTTTGATAAATGAGATAATGGAACACAATATATTTACAAATGGGAGTAGACACTAACAGTAAAATAGAATGCATTTTGGCAACTAATGAAATCTGAAATCTTCAGATCCAGGTTCTCTGAGAATGAATATGAAATTAAATGTTTTACTTGTTGCTATATAGGATGACCAAACTTCACTGTCTTGATAACTATTTAAGCTTGACAATGGTTTGTAAATACAATGAAACCCCTATAAACCGAGTATACTTTGGACGGTCCACGTAAAATATTCAGTTTAGAGGGGTGTTTGAACATTTAAAAAGAAAGCCATAATGCTTTACGGAACTGAAAAATAAGTTTGATCTAGACAGATTTCTTGTTTAATAAGGGATCGGTTTGAGGGGTTTCGACTGTAAATTAACCTATTTGTCACTCCGAATTACAGATTATCTGTCACTTGTCGGGACAGATAACCTGAAATTCCTCATTACTCAAACTCTGGAAATATTATTTTTATCGGTGCTGGATGGTAAGCATTAAACAAATAAATAGATTTATGGGTAGATATATTAATATGGATAAGCTTTTGCTAAATAGGATTTACATGGGACTTTTCTAAACAATTTTAGTTTTAACATTAGCTATTCAGTTTCCTACAAAATGTTCATGTTTGAGCAAAGAGCAAGCAGTCTGCAAAAGTTGTCATTTTGCTACAAGAACTCAAATGTGAATATTGAGCCACATTACTGATACAAAAAAAAAAGGCGGCTACCTTTTGAAAACATACTATCCTCAAAAATCTGATCTCACTGGGTCTACAGATATGTATCTAAATGAATGAAAATTTAACGACACCCCAGCATGAAAAGAGACATCGGCTATTGGGTGTCAAAATATGGAATATACAATGATCATGTATCTATGCAAACAACAGTGGATTTTTTGGGTACAATAGACTGGTAATTGTATACTGTTACATTACTCTGAGACAAAGTTCATTAATCCTATTTTCATCAATGGACTAAACCAGATTCACAGTCACATGGGCCTGATGAAATTTTACTAGTTTATGACTAACTAATGGACAACTAATGAACAACCTAGCTTACAACTAATGAACAACTAATCCTACATGAAACATCTCAGTGATTCGTCCTATACATGTATTTATAATTACGTTTAATGATGACGACTGCATTGAAGTAATTATGGATTGTCAAATGTTTATATGATTATTGTGCTCTAGATTGCCACACAAAGAAGAACTCCAAAACTGTCACATGTTCATAAGTAAAACAATGGGGCAATGATCACTTCCCATTACATGCTTTCGGATGATGTTGTCACACAAGTCTTCCTTCAGTCTCTCCGATACAACAAAGTAGTCCAAACGCCTTAAAGTAAACAATTATTATCACATAAATGTACATCCAAAACATTTAAATGTAACTAATGACTAAAACTTTTTTTTTTCAAATCTGTTATTTCAGATAAAGATTGTTTGGAACACATCGATTATAAATCAGCAGTTATTGGACGTCCGACGCATGGTTATATTGACACATGGTCTTAGAGGAAACTCGCTGTCACAGCTACATGGGCTACTCTTACCAAAAACAGCAAGGGGTCTTTTATGTGCGCTATACCATAAACAGGATAGCACATACCACGGAATTGGATAAACCAGTCGTATATCACTGGCTGGAACGAAAAATAGCCCATAAAATGCTTTGCGCTGTGGCGGATCGATCCCTTGACCCATCCCGCCACAGGCTTCAGATAAAGATAAGCACTAATTTCGTGTTAGTCATGTTGTTTTAAAAAAGCGTTATAGCCTGTCATCTTAAATTTCTAATTGAAATCTAACTGCTTGTTATTATATCACAATCTTTCCAGTTGAACTTTCAGCTTACCACTTCTTATTGTATCCAAGATGATAATGTTTCAGATAAGCACTTCTCATAATATAATAAATGTTGAAGTTTCAAATAACCACTTCTATGTTTTAGGTATATATATTTTTTAAAGGAGGCAGTATTCCTCGATATTCAAGTGAGGTCTGAATAATTTTATTCGTCCACTAAAAACATTAGCTAAAATCTCAAACACTTAAAAAAAATCCAATCTAATTTAGTCCAAGAGCTACGGCACTTTTATTTACACGTCTGAGGCCAAAAGGTCTGATCAGGTTTTCTGAATCAGATTTTT
>JAULBR010091179.1:0-12335 GCA_032355825.1 Melanodrymia aurantiaca
TGTGACCACGACAGACGTGCTTGAACCTTAATTGGATATAAGCACGTAAATAAGTTATAACTAACTAACTAACTGTATCTACTTCAATGATAAAATATAACCATTACAAACTACACAGTAACCCATTCGCAATTATATCTTAAAACAGTTAACACTCATCATCGTCCCAACCTTTTAAAATAGCTTTGTCAATTATCATTAGTTACTAATAGTGCAATTACTCAGTAACACAGGGCAGACGTGAATACATGTACATGCATAGCGAACAGATGTGAATATGCATGACTACACGAAGAACAGGTCTGTCATGCTTGCTATGACCTAAGATGAGGAACACCCAGATACAGATGGCAAGTCACCAAGTATCGGTACTGCTCAACTGTTTTACACACTCGATGACCCAATACAAGCAGCAGACACCCAGAGTAAGAACAATACTATATCAAAACGGTCTTGTAATGATTCTAGGGCATTTCCGACCTCCCCACTCCCCGCCCCAACCTCCTAGGGGATCTGTTGGGTTATTTCCCATTCCAACCAATGATCCACGACTGGTCTATCAAAGTCCATGGTGTGTGCTATCCTGTCTTTGAGAAAGTGCACATAAAAGATCCCTTGCTGTTATTTGAAGAAGAGTAGCATATGCAGTGGAAGCGGGTTTCCTGTGATCTAGTGTCGATATAACTGTGCGTTTGATATCCAATAATCCCTGATTAATAATCAATGTGCTCCAGTGGTGTTATTAAACAAACACTCCCCCACCCCCTCATAAAAATTTCAAGGTTGACAGATCTATAAACAGTGGGAGTTTTATACTAAAAATAACTATGATATTTTTGCTCAAGTAACGAAAACCTATTTTTAATTAGTTTACACTCTCTGCATTGGGGAGACTAGAAACTATTCGATATTACAGGCAGGATATAAGAGAATTTTACCACACCTACACAGGGTTTAACGGTTTTGTCCTGTTGTAAATAACCAATGGAAATAAAGTATTTACATGTAGCCCAGATAAAGTTGGCATCTTTTTTATTCTGTTATAAAATAGTTAATCTCTAGACTGTAACTGATAAGTGTTGTAAGTGTGGCAATACAGATCTATGAATGGTTGTTGAATTATTCAATGAATATGTACGTATTATAGGCAAATAGATGGATGAACTACTGGCAGGCAATCAGATGGATGGGTGGTCAAACAGCTAGATCCATTGACAGACAGACAATAGACAGACAGACAGACTGATGGGTAGACTTGCAGTTGGAAAGATTGATAGGTTGACTAACAAGTCAACAGACAACAGTACAGACAGCCAGGCAGACAAAATAATATTATATAACTAAAGTAAAAGTTTGTTCTATTTAACGACGCCACTAGAAGCACATCGATTATAAATCAGCGGTTATTGGACGTCAGACACATGGTTATATTAACACATGGTCTCAGAGGAAACCCGCTGTCGCCGCTACCTGGGCTACCCTTCCGAAAAACAGCAAGGGACCCTTTATGTGCACTATCCCATAGACAGGATAGCAAACACCATGGAAATTTGATAAACCAGTCGTGTATCAGTGGCTGGAACGGAACATAGTCCATAAAATGTTTTACACTGTTGAGGATCAATCCCTTGACCCATCCTGCCATTCTACCTCTAGACTACGTCCCAATTTTCTATACAAGCAGAACAAATATAATTGAAGACAGAAATGTTTAGTTGTAGAGTTAAATGAGTTGTTCCCAGGCTAAGATCGCACAGCAGATCAAAGAATCAGTCACTCAGGTTTTTGTTTGCAGGTTTATCCACAGGGCAAGATGTCAAAGTTGGTAAGGACATGGCATGTTGGCACATATATTGACATTCGGGGACCTCTAGGCAACTTCGGTTACAAAGCTAATCAAGTGAGTGCATAATGAAGGGAATATTTTTACCTTAAGGTGATACATCTTAACAATGCTCACTGAATTGCACCTTTGTAAATATTTTGTTTACACCAAATGTTTCTACACCTTCACAAAGTATCACTTACTAATTATGTTAATAATTCATTTTTATGTATTTTCTTTTAGCAAATTTTAATAGTAATTACTGTGATGGAAATAATGAAAATGAATGCTTTATATTTATATGACTTTTCAAAAAGACTTATAGCACATACCAATCTTTGTTTAATCATTGGTTAAACAATTATTATTGAGATTGTGACACATTTTCTACAGCTTGAAAGAATACATCTACTGTGCAATATAGGCTACACTTTTTTATTGACAGCAAGGATCTTCCTAACATACATGTACAGGACAACACATTCTATGGAATTTGGGTAGCAGAATAAAGATTTGATTTTACTCTGATTGTTTACTTTATGTGTTTAAATAATGTTAAAATTAAAAATAAATAGATAATAATTTCAGTAGCTTAGTTTCATTAGAGATTTTTTACATTATTTAGAGTTCTGGGGCGGTATTTATCAAACAACTTAAGTTTTGACTTAAGTTTCATTAAATTGAATAAGGTAAGACAACAACGCAAGCTTAATGTTTTGTAGAATTCTTAAGACACCTCAGGAGGAAACTTAAGACTTAAGTCAAAAACGTTCAAAACTTATGTCATGGGGTTGTTTTTTTCTCAGAACTGAAGTAACAATCGTAGAGACTTAAGTTTTTTCTTAGACTTAAGTCTTATTTCTGACTTAAGTCGCTTGATAAATACCGCCCCAGAACAATTTGTATTACATTGGTCAAGACTCAAGAGTATACAATAAATACAAAGAAACGTGTTATAATTATGACAATAACAAACAGCAGAACAAAGTTGTCACAATGGTGAGTTAGTCCAAATTCGTGATTGAAATACCCTATTTTGACCTAATTCACACGTTTTCAATTTCGATAAACACACCAGAAAATGACTGTACGTCAGGTACAACTAGTGGTGCAGGATAGGCTCACCTTTTGGAAACACCCAGTATCATTTCTGTTTTTTACATCTCAACTTTGTTATTATTACCTTGTACATATACAGATTTGGTTATACATGTATCTTTGGTTTTGTGCTTTATATTACAACGAAAAAGTGAAAATATTAAACAAAACCGAAAGAAAACTTGCATTCAACTCACCAGCATCACTCAATCCTAAAATAATTCAAACAGATAGTAAATGTAACAATATTTTGTAATTAGGAATACCATTGCAGCATGTAGCTTAAAACTATAGCTATCTAATTCCAAAGCATGTTCATCTGTTAACAATTAATACATACAATAAAACAATCTCCATTCCTTATTAATAATAATAGTAAATACTAATAATAATAATACTTTATTGCATTAACCATTAAAAAAACACTGAGAGCAAATTAAGATACATAATTAAATGATAATTATAAATTCATTCCATTGTTGATGTGACATTAAGGAGAATACATATATACACTGTACTCATAATTATACATCAATTGTAATACATGTATTAATAAAGAAGTAAAAATACAAATATAAATGAACAATCTATACATAATATGTATAGATATAAAAATAATACACAATAATAATAATGTTATACAACAGGCAACATGTACAATATTTAGACAGTTGTATTAAGTAATCAAAATATGATTGCTGTATGTACAGAGTAATATAATCATTTACTATATTTATATTTTTTTATGGACATCTAAAATCAGTCTTAAACAGTCTTAGAGTAGACATAGTTTTAGCAATCTAGTATCACCAAATAGGCCAAATAATAAATAATATCATATACATTTGTACTATAATAAAAACTATGGCCAAAGGCACAAAGAAAATTCCATTTGTGAACAATGAATGACAATAAACAAACTACATCAAATTACTTTACAGGATTTACCAACAATAACTAAGATCATTGTGTCATATCAGATGTACATGTAAGCAGATCTATATATAGAGACAATAAAAAAAAGACTGGCACCTTTGAAAGAAGAGATAAATACAATGTATGTTTAATGACACCACTGGAACACATTGATTATTAATTAGCAGTTATTGGATGACAAATGCAGTTATATCGACCAGTTGGTCACACAGGAAACCCACTGCTACCACATAGGCTACTCTTCTTCGTAGAAAAGCAAGAGAACTTTTAAAGTTTTATGTGCACTTACCCAGACAGGATAGCACATACTATGGCCTTTGATAGACTAGATTATTTTTTTAATAACCTGCTAAAGAGGCCACCTCTCATAACCAGTGACTGTAGAGACATTTTGTTGGCTAAATATTTTGTCAGTACCATTTTGGACTTAGTATAACCTAAATACATGTATAACTATGTGGTATTTTGATTAGGTTTAAATGACAACTAAAATCAGTCAATTGCTTTTTTATGATAAATTAATTGTTTAATTCTTTTTTTACGTTTGTAAGGAACATAATAACAGTGTATGCATTAAAAAAAAAAGAACTGCTTCTGAACAAGGAAATCTGAAACTAACTTGCCGGATTAACCTATCTCCGTCAGCAGTTCTCATTACTGATGCACCTACTGATGCGTGATTGATGTCTAAAGCATGTCGGATTATGCTGCAACCGGAGCTAATCCCTGTGGAGACACGGAGCCAGGAGAACAATGTACGGAGAACAATACCTGTACAGGTCATAGTCACACTCTAGCAGCAAGTAACGCAGTGCGTGCATACCTTTAGAAATAACACCAACTTAACGCTTTGTACGTTATTCAAGTGAATCGCATGGTTTTAATAAAGTGATTGTAGATGTTGTAAAGATTTATTTAAGTTTGCTCTAAAGCAACTGTTAACTGGAGCTGGTAGATAACATCTAATTTGTTAAAAAATATGACAATTTTTTCTCACAAATTAATTTTCATTATTTTAAAGTTTTTTTCATTGTCGTTGATGTAGTAATCTGAGGTTAAAGATATTATATTAATATTTATAGTGGTTGATATGGTGAAACCCTACTTAAAGACCACACTAGTTCTAAGACTACCTGTTATAAACATAAAAGATAAAAGTTTGTTTAACGACACATCTGGAACACGTTGATTATTAATTAGCTGTTACTGGATGTCAAATGCATGGTTTATTATAGACATTTGGTCACTGAGAAAACCTGCTGCTGCCACATACATGTAGGCTACTCTTCTTCATATGAGAGCAAATGATCTTTTATGTGCACTTTTCCACATACAGGTACAGGGTAGCACACACCATGGTCTTTGGTGGATCAGTCGTGGATCACTGGTTGGAATGGAAAATAACCCATGTGTCAATATAACCATGTGTCTGACAACCAATAACCACTGATTTATAATTCATGTGTTCCAGAGGCATTGTTAAACAAACAAACTTTATCTTTTAGTTATTTAAAATCTACTTTCTTTACAAATGAAAACAAATTTGAGCAAGGGATGAGATTTGAGAAGAAATAAACAAAACACACCATCAATACAACTACAACTACATATGGCTATTTGAGGAATGGCCTGGATCTATGAACAAATTCATTTGATTGATGACAATGAGAAATGCTTAGATGAAAATGATACCACATTAACCATGAGTTGCCATAAACACGCCCACATAAGATGAACATTGGTCGAAGATGAACAATGAAAATAGAAGAACTTGATAAGAATGTTGGTGCCAACAAATATATAAAAGGATTTTTGATAAGAATTGTCTGCTGCATTGGTCACAGCCCTGAAACTGTGTTTTTGTACTTGGTAGATGACCAAAATGGTGGTGGGAGTGGATGCAGACGGGTGTATGAACCATTGGTGGATAAATACACTAAGGTCAACAAAGGAAAAATTGTAAAAAAACATATACTCGAGAAATGAGATCGTTTTAGATTACAAGATATTTCCATTTTATTAAAAATGTAATATTATAACACATAATATAAATTGATTTATTGAGTATCAGGTTGCTTTGCTCTGTTGTTAAAACTGGACCGTATATTTCTGTCTGTACAGTCACGTGTAATATATATTTTTATATTAGTATGACAAGGCAAACACTATATACCACGATTTCATTGAAGCGTGGGTATAACAATAATTATATGTATATTACTGCAACTGTAAAAGAAGTATGTGAGAAAAATGATATATAAGTTAGTTAATTTAATGACATCAGTAGCTATTGGATATCCAACACATAGTTCTTTCGATACATGGTCCCAGAAGAAATCTTATGTCACCATGTATAGGCTACTGTTAATGAAACATTGGATCTTTTTATATGTACTTTCACACAGACAAGATAGCTCATACCACTGCCTTTGACACTCTTTCATTCCAAACTGGTTGGAATGGGAAAACCCCAACTGCTCTACTGAGGGGCATCAAACATTTAACCTTTCCCACCTCAGACAGACAAACAGACTTTACATTGGAAGACAACGACTTTGTAAAGTGCAAACTAGTCAAGTGGTTGGAATGGGAAAACCCCAACTGCTCTACTGTGGACGATCAATCCTTTAACCTTACCGACCTCAGACAGACAGACAGACAGACTTTACATTGTAAGACAACGACTTTGTAAAGAGCAAACTAGTCAAGTATAATAATAGCACTGAATGACATAGCCTAATTGATCTGGATAAAGAATAAACAATAATGACACACACTGAGATGCACACTATAGTGAATGCAAAGCCACGTTACCATGACCGTGTCTTGGCTTTCAGATCATCAATAATTGCTTGAGTTACGTCTGACGTGCTTGCATGACCACCAATGTCAACTGTGCGAGTCTGAAGGTACAAACAAGCAATGAATATTCATATGTTCTAACATAAGAAACTGATATAAAAAAAACAACAACTGCCAACAGAGCAAATATTTGTAACAATAAATAATGATAAAAGTTCTTTTCAAAAGATATTGATTAGGTATATACAGTCACACACACATGACAAATTGAATAAATCTTTTGTCTCAAAAAGTTCAATAAGTCATTTATTATTACTGAATGTTTTGTAACACACTGATGTTAAACATGTTTATTGATTTCCTTGATGCTAACTGAAGAAAGAAAAGAAAGCTTTAACATTTGTGTTCTTGGTACAAGAGAGATAACTCATCACATACGATTCAGAAATACAGAAAGTTTTGAATTCGGATAGTTTTTAGAAAAACTGTACTTTCCGGATTAACGCGGTTCCAGTGAAAGTTATTATTTTTATAACACCCAATTACAGTAAAGTATTTAAATAATATATACCAATGTTCTTACCTTTTCATCCGAAAGAGCATTCATTGTAGATTCGCGTATCACGGTGGCCACTCTGTGATGTCTGCAAAACAAAAGATAAAGTTTGTTTAACAACACCACTGGAACATATTGATTATTAATCAGCGGTTATTGGATGTCAAACACATGGTTATATCGACAATTGGACACAGAGGAAACCTGCTGCCGTCACATAAGCTACTCTTCTTCGAATAACAACAGGGGATCTTTTATGTGCCTTTCCCAGACAGGATAGCACACACCACAGCCTTTGATAGACCAGTCATGGATCACTGGTTGGAATGGGAAATAACCCAATGGGTACCCTGAGGAGGATCGATCCTTCGACCCATCGAGCCACAGGCAGACGCTCTACTGCTGGGCTATCCAATGCTCATCTGGAAAACAAATAACAATTTGACCAGTGTCCACCAATTAAGAAATAAGATGCACTATCTGTGTAGTGTACATACACTGATGTAATGGTTTAGACACAACTCATGCAACTTCAAAACGGATTGCCCGATATATTCCACTATTATGAATCGCTTGAAAATCAGTTTCAATAGAACACTGCGAAACTAGAATGAGATACAAATATACAACATACCCAAGATAGTTTAGCATATCACAACTTGCCAACAACATTCCTATAGGATTGGCCTGGTTCTTGCCTTCTAGTGACCTGCCAGAGTTTCGTGTGCCCTGGAAACATCAGTGTAGGATAATACACTAACGGTAAAGTTAGTTTGTTTAACAACACAATTAGAATGTCATCAAATCACATTGATTAATGCTATTGGATTGAAAGCCTGCTGCCTCCACACAGGCTATTTTTTTGTCAATTAGCAGCAAAGGATTTGGGTATACATTTTCCGACAGACAGGATAGCACATTAACATACCACAGCTTTTGGGTCACTTTTCGAACTACAAACCACCCAAAGGTTCTAATGTGTCTATTGAGGTTAAATGTTGATAATTTAAAACCTAGTGTTTTTGTACAAAACTTTGGTTTGGTTCAACTGAGAAGAAAAAAAGGATAACAGACTTGGAAACAACAAAAATGTTACAATCTTAGGTGGATTATAATCAAATAAAATAAAATAAAAACTATTTTTGAATAATTATGGAATGCAAAAACTCCAGCAAAACATTCTTTATGACGAACCAGTATTAATAGAAAGAAAAATAGTGTTTTTTCACAATATAATGTATTTAACATAACATTTCTGTAACTATACCTTATTATAGAAGACAATGCCTGTTCTTACCAGCTCAAAAATAGCATAGTCATCACCAACATTCATACCAGGAACCATACCAGCTCCACCAACTAGTCCAGCCCCTATGTTGCTCAGAATGTTACCATACAGGTTTGGCATCACTAGCACATCAAACTGCTGGGGCCTAGAAACCATCTGTCAAAATAGTATAATTTAATTTTTTTTTAAATTCTTTATTTTTATTTTGACATAGGTACATATAATGTGGTAATGGACAATCGGAACATATTTGTATAATAAGGCAAATAGTATAAGTATAATTTTTTATTTTTTTAAATTCTTTATTTTGATTTTGACATAAGTACATATAATGTGGTAATGGACAATTGGTACATATTTGTATAATAAGGCAAATAGTATAATAATCCATCATTTTTTCTCAAGTTGGTAAAACATAATACTGAGGGTAGCTTTTGATGGGTTCTGTTAAACATGCACAAGGGAGAAGGCTGACAAATGGAAGTTTAAAAAGTTGCACTAGAAAGAAAAAGTGGAAGGAAACATAAAAGGGAAATAACAAGGAGTACAGAAGACGTATGAAAATTAATGTTTTTGAAAGTTAAGTCATTAATAATGACGAAAAAAAATTCCTAATACAACGTAAAATAGTAAGAAATTAACATACATGTATATATTTAGTTTATATTCGTGTCCTATAAACCTACCTGCATGCTTGCATTATCAATGATCATGTCTGAAAATTCAATATTAGGATAATCCTTAGACACGGTTCGGCAGCATTCTAGAAACAGACCATCAGCTAGCTTCCTGTTTAAAGCAAAATGTAATATTTGACTATGAAGTTTAGTAAAGGAATGTCATAAATACAATGAAAATGAAAATAGTAGTTGTAATAATCTGCCCCATAATTTATGTAAATTACCAATAAGTTGTCATTACTACTAATTAATGAAAGGAACAGTTTTTATTGGTTGAAATTAGTTGCAAAAAGTCAGCAAGACCAAGTAATTACAATGGTTTTCAAATCAACTATCTAAAACTGCCATCTGATTCATTACATACGGCAAACCTGGGCAAATAATAATATAATGCATTGATGCAGATCATCTGATTGTATAGCAAGAGAATAGAAAACCAAAAACAAAAGAGAGGAAACCTCTTATTAGTCTTAGACTATTAATTATGCCAACAATTTATCGATAATACATGTTAAAAAAATATAATTTCCACGTTTGACAAATACATTTGCAAAACTGAAGCAGTAAACAAAGATTGTGCATGCAATTTGCACAAGCCTGTTTACATCTGCTATGTTGGTTAATGACTATATAACACAGTAAAACGTACATGATATTAGCCTTGTGTATGGCAGTAACCTTCTTGCGGCCGTGCTTTACTGCATATTCAAAGGCATACTTGGCAATCCTCATTGAATTGGGCCTTGTAATAATTTTCAAACTCTCCACTACACCTGGGACATTCTGGAACAAATATAAACATACAACGCTGAACCAGTTATAACTATTGATGACTGCAAAATAATTGCACAATGTTTATGACTGCATGCAATACATATCAGTTTTTTCTTAACGAACAAAACAAATCGTAGCCTTGTTTGTATTTTCTGAATGACAACTTCAAAAAATCTGTCAGTGTTAGATAGATAAACCAGATTTCGCTCCTGGGCTATTTCTTTAGCATGTGCAGCGGGATAGCCCAGTGGGGGCTACCAAATAAATATATCAATAAAGCTTTGTACAACAAGTATTTCTGATACTCTTTCAGCCGCTTGTATGTTTTTACTAACTTTGTAGAAATGTGCATATTTGATAAAAAAAATTCACTTTTGGGGCTACCTGCATGTGGTGCTGGGCTACCAGAATGTTTGCGAATAGTAGCCCTTTTTTTTTCAGCCTTGCTGAAGATTATGTATGAAATAAAAAAAGTTATCTTCTCAGTTCTCACCTCATGTTCAAGATTGGTGTATTCCCCTTCTGTGTTTTCCCGTATTAGAATGATATCAAGGTCACCATGCTTTGTTTTCACCCCCGGCAACGATTTGCACCACACAATACTTGCATACAAATTCAAACTGATCCTGAAATAGATGCAATATGTTGGAATGCTGTAGCATTGAAATCTAATATTTACTTATTATGTACATAATATCAGAAGCGGCTCCAGTAAACATTTAGAATGGGGACGAAGCTTCTTTACACAGCCGATCTCTTTATCTGTCAGCGAATTCACTCTTTCCCATGGTGGCATCTCTCACAGTTACTCATATCTTGCTATAATCTCAGTTGACGAATGTATCCAAACATTGGTTTTAATAACTTAAACACTTTAGGATTATAACAAGAGGCAACAATATCTATTTAACATTGGTATGTACACATTAAATTAGCTCCTCACACATAATGGTCCAAAGCAAACCATCTTCACGAAGGTACTGTGCATAACTATCAACGTGTGTCACAATCCGAACATGGTGGAAAGGAGGTAAAAGCTAAGTTTTCATGTAAAAACATCTAGGTCAAGAGTTGATCAATGTTTTATGTTAGGATTAGAATGGAAGTGAGGTGGTCAAACGCAATGCTAACTTTGTTTGGATTGTGAAACACATTGACATTTATGCACAGTCCCTAATGCTAAAAATATCAATTTACCTCAAAGCAACGTTCATTGAAGAAAATGTTGGGTCATCAAACTTTGTTTCAATATTGCCTGAAAAATGAAGTTGAAATAGACTTTAGAAAATGAATTACAAAATAACTATTATGGTACATTAGATACCTTATAATGATCTACAGACCATTTCCAGATGCTATCAGCAGAAGATGGCTGTCTCACATCCGATAATAATGGTTATATACCGTTATTTACATAGTTGGATAAATCATATGCCTGGCAGCCCAGGGCTACATGATTTTGCTCCTAGACTACTGCTTTAGAATGTGTATGTGGGCAAACAAATAAATATTTAAGAAACGCTTCAATATATAACTTGGCTTGAAGAACTACTAATACTTTTTCAGCCACTTGTATGTTTTTCCTAACTTTAAAGAAGTGTGGATGTTTGATAATCTTTTTTTCACTTTTAGGAATCGATTACCAAGTCAGACAGGTAAATGGATATGCAGCGGTGAAAAAATGTTTGCCGCGAAATGCCATGATTGATAGTATTTAATCTAGAAAGGATTAAACAAAGAGTTGTGTTTAAATAGCCACTGTATGCATTATATGCTATTTTGTTAACTGTTGCCTAAAGTCTAGTAAGTATATGATGGTGCCATTATGCTTTTGTACAGTATACAGGTAGATAACCATCGTATCAAAACCAACTACAGTTCTACAATCCTGAAATGTCAATAAAAGGTTCACCTTTGATTGCGACGCCATTTCTGCGAACCGACAGTAGAGCATTCTTCATGTCAGCTGGGTCCCTTGTGTTGGCATTAATTACAACTTTCTCAAAATCTATTGGCGCCCCAGCATACCTGAAACAGGTCAAGATAAAGTTTGTTTGCTTAACAACATCACTGGAACACATTGGTTATTAATTAGCCGTTATTGCATTTCAAACGCACAGTTGTATCGACACTTAGTCGCAAAGATAAACCGCTGCCGCCACATAGGCCACTCTTCTTGGAATAACAGCAAGGGATCTTTTACGTGCACTTGATTATACAAAGTATTTTCATCAATGAACAGACAGACAGACAGACAGACAGACAGACAGATGAATTGAAAAGTACATTGTATAACAATACAGGGTTCATACACTTATTTACCAACCAAATTCCATGACTTTCCATGACTTTTTCAAAACGTTTTCCATGACCTTT
>JAULBR010091190.1:0-12334 GCA_032355825.1 Melanodrymia aurantiaca
CTCAACTGCCCGTGGCCCACAGCTCCGGGACGTAGCTTCACTTGAGTGGGGAGTATGTAGTAGTGTTGATATAAAGAACTCCTACTGGCTTCAGCTAGAGGGAACTTCCCATTAGATCAGTTCGTAGAGCACTTGACTCTCAAACAGAGGATCCTGGTTCGCTTCTCCTCAGTGGAGGTTGAGATGATTGTTACATCGCGAAAGATGAGCGTAACCTGCTCCACCGGCGGCACCCGTCGTAAGCACAGCCATATAGTCTGCCCACTGTCGTTTGTGCAATGATTTCTTTAGATGCACTTTCCCACAGACAGGTAGCATACATTGAAGTATAAATTGTTGACTGCTTGGGACAACAAAAATACCAACATTTCTAACGGGTCTACTCGGGAGTTTCGATCCTTGTACCTCCTGCACGACAATCAGGCGGAAGCACAAACCACTGAGTTATATCGTGCTCTTGAAATTGGTTGCTAATCTTGTGAGAGGAAAGTTATTTTCAATCTACGTCTTCCAGTTTGACAAAACGGCTGCTTCATCGTTCATTTGTTGGGGAAAGTGTAATGTAAATCCATTATGTCGAGACACACGTATTTGCAGAAGACCTCGGCGTGTCTATCATATGAAATGCAAAACTGTCGCTGTCGTCTGCTCACGCTGTAGCCGTGACCAGAAATTGACGGGCGATCATTCAAATTATCTCCATAAATTGAATGTGACGCAGAAGTAAAGTTAGTTTTTCACCCAGATTAGTTTCTCACTGGACTGAGCGGCAGCCAGCAGTCGATTGTGAATAGCAGTTAATTTGAACGTTTATAAAATAATAAAGAATAATATTCTACATAGTTAAAGTCGTCGACTACTTTCACCAATTTTGCACTAAGTCTTGTAGAATCAAAGAGAACTAAACGACAAAACATTGACATGGTTAAATGGGTATCTCTGCACAAGGCAGAGTCGAAGGGACATTGCAACAAAGTATAGATGGCATGTACTCACGAATCACACCCAAAGCAGTGATTCATCTTCTTAATAACTTTTCACACTGTGCACAGACTTATAGTCCTGCAGATAAATTTTACACCAATTTTATAATTTAGTTACGAATTAATATACACCAGATTAACTATGAATATAGAGCAATATTCTGTCTGCTCAAGCACATGCTGTCCATTATTCGAAACTTTTGAAATACCGAACTTTTTACAACGATTATTTGTAATTTTGATACTGGTCAACTCTATGCACATTAATAATAAAATTATAATATTATAGTACAGATAAACTTGTACCACACACAATGTTATATTGAACACGAATAGAAAATGTCAACTTTGTTTGCATTACTGAACATCGTACATACAACATTAAAATTGCGTTATTGATACGACGTGTCAATTTGTCATTGAATTGACTTCACACAGTCATGTGGTGCGATACTTTCCTATTTAAATAGTACGCCGTCATCTGATGTGTGTATGTCAAAACATTGTTTGGTTTTCATGTAAAGTAAGTATGTTCTAAATCTGGTATCAGCGAACATTAAAGATACAATATCAACGAAGAAAATAAGTGTTATTGGCAAACATAATATTATTAGTTCTGTCAAGATGATTTGTATTTTTGCAATACTTTTCCCTTATCCAGTTCAATTGAATATTATTCAATTGCAGTGGGAACGTAATGCGTTTACGATTCGTGCATCAACCAAATGAATTTTCTCAAACTATTTCCTTCCTTTATATCACAACAAAACATTCTAGCTATCGCATTTGCTCTGTTTATGAAAGATTATAACTTCAGAAGTAATCAGATCCCCAACCATACATGATCAACAATAATTCAATCAGCAATCAATACAAATATTGACTTAATTAGCTAGTTTATATAACTCAGTATTTAAACCCCCACGAGTTGTGTTCCGTGTTATGGAACTTATGCATAGTGTTGTGTAGACACAGACAAAAGACATCATATTATATTATGGTACCCATTATTTAATAGACGTAATTCCAATAACACATTCACGTAACGAAAAGAGAAAATCTGGCAATCATGGCTTTCAGAAAGTTTAGCGGAAGATACGTTGAGCTTGCTTCTCGACCATGTCTCACCAGACTGACCTTCCATCTACAAACTATTCCACCATATATTTGACCCCTTTCATGACCCCCTCATCACACAATCAGTGCACTGTATAGACCAGCTTAGCATTGACAGTAGAAGAAAAGTGCAGCCTGTCAATGCAGTCTGGATTAAAGTGATAGAATACAGTGTGGAAATACGTCGACATTTAGTCGATAAGATATTCCGGATGATCGCAAGTTATGATTTTCAGTTATTCTGACAGCTTTAATTATGTAGCTGCCATGGACACACGATTCACACTTTCTAATTAAGTGTTCACAGTGAAACTCACTTTAAAACACTTCTAACTTTGATACTGTTATGACGTTTTTAATTTAGTGGATATTTGTTTGTGTTATAAAACTGTTATTCCTAATCCTTCTGAAACGACATTGCATCCACTATACGTTTAAGCTTTTTGATGGCCATTGAATACCAAACGCTAAACTATGTATTATATATCTCGTTTTATGGATCAGGCTGTTTGCTTCATTCCGCAATGTTTCATGATTGTATTTAACCCACTTGTTACAATATTACTGGACTTGCTTTCCTGATGTTCGTGATACACCAGTACTGCGTTTAAGAACCCCATAGGATGATTGAGATTCGAACCCAGTACCTACCAGACTTAAATCCAAAGCTTCTATCACTACACCACGGAATCCTACAAAGCTAAGCGATGTAGATAATATTTGATGTGCTGAACTGTTCAATACATCCTCTCTCACACTGGGACCTCTCGTCCAATATCGATATCCGCCATGCAAAACATCTAGTTTATGTATCCGCCTTCTAATACAAAGCCAAGTTAAATTGGCCCATACCGCAGTGTGAATTCGTAACGAACGTTTTGCTCTATTTATTTAATTAGCAGAACCGAGTGTCGCCAAACCAGGCAAGCTGACTATGAGCGGAATGTGATTAACCGGAAGGATTCAGTATTAATAGCTGTACGTTCGATTGAGTCGAGTCGAGTGTTCAGAGTCGCCCACAGATACCCTGCAGCAACTATTGTGTTCGATTGAAACAGAGAGTAATTGTTTATTAGCTGTACGTCAATTACACTTTGACCCCCTAACATTGTATTGGGATTGCAGACCCGACGTCATTTCTCTGTTTATTACGCCCATCTATCTCCTTCAATAAGCCGAGCTTTGACGTATTTAATCCTGGTCGTAAAAAATGAATCACTAGAATTGTTAAGAACCAAAAGTGTTGACTTCCTATTGCACATAAATTGGACACCTCGACACCACCGATGGCAAACACATAAAGTACGTTAGGAAGGAAATTGCATCTAAGTTAACAGACGTTCGATCGTGTTCCCTTCAGAAGTCAAACATTGCCGCCGAGAGAAAAATACGTGCATAGACATTTCGGCGCATTTGAAGCGAAGGGCATTATACATGTTGTGTGACTGGAAGAAATCTTTAGACCTCAACCTTCTACATTTCATAAACTCATTTAAGTCATGATATTATTTTCCTATTGATTTATCGTATCATAAAATTACATCTAAAAGGTTCAGAGGCTATTTCACGATATGACGCATCATTGACATATATGCTGTCATATGCAATGCCTGACTTTGACCTCTTGTACGCTTTTAATCGTTTCGATGAACACAACGGACAAACAATATATGGCTGTGCTTACGACTGGTGCCACCGTTGGAGGCGGATACGCTCAACTTCCGCGAATACGTGGTATTATTGCCGCTTTGGTAGTGATATATACATTGTCTAAATGTGCCTTTGTCTGTTTTGGTCATATCAATATTTTGTCGTTTATATTCCAGATCACTGATAGGTTCTTGGACACATACTATTATATAAAATATCATCTACGTTTCGATAATAGAATTATTTTAGAGCCGGATAACTCATTGAACACAGACCTATGAATAAAATAACGTCTAATCGTTTTCCTTATAACGCTTTCAGACACATTATATGACATTGGTTGCGAAGATGTATGGTATACATATCAAGTTCATCCTTGATTGATCGTATATTTGCTGAATTCTTAAATCTCACGCTCTCTCTCCGCCTATTGGTGCTTATGACGTTTTGGACTCCAATCCAGAAGCGATATCCTCATGCTCTCATCTTTTATATTGAAGCCAAATATACGAACAAGAGATGTAATTATTGTCAATCTGAAAACAATTTATATGATGAAGACTATCTTTGATGGCTGTGGTATACCAGTCTTTGTGGGAACAATCATAAACAGGTCATGCAAGGCAGCCAGACTTTTAATCTCATATGATCGTTATAAAATTCTCGTAACATGCGCCTCCCATCATAGTTGATGTATTCGTCCAATATTTACATCACGTATTGTCTTCATCTATTCCAGGAGACTTTCAATACGTTCACTCTCGCATTTGACACATTACTCCAGTACACATTTCCAATAGTCGATTTTCTCTTTACGTCCATCAACATTCCATCTGCTCCAGCATAATTATTGTGTCTATAAATGACAACTTCTGAGATACGTTAGCACAGGTTGACTATATGCCACTGTTTAGCCGTTCATTGGGTTGGAGTCGGTGCACGAACATGCTTTAGACCCAGTACCCACCAGTGTGAAGCCCGATCAGTTATCCCCTAGGCTAAGAAGTCGGGTATTCTGAGAGATTTCAACGTTATAGCCCAGGGACGGGTTTAATGAAGAGGTTATAAGGTCACTTGCGACTATGACATGACACTACAATTACGTAAATAATAATATTTGAGGACAATAAAGCGGTTACAGCGGTCAATTCAAGTATCCTGGCCCAAAACTTCGTAGGTATAACTTGTATCGATACCCACCACTGTAGCAGCGCAATCGTTAGAACGACTTTACGCTATCATTGCGTTAAGCAACGCTCATTAAACCGGCCCTTGGGATATAAAGGAAAGACATCTGATTCCAATAATAAGAATCCTAAGCCCATGTGGACATTATTCAAAAAACCGTTTCACATGGTTTGACAAGATAACGGTATACATTTATATCACACATATCAGATATGACAACCTGATTTCATACTAAATCTAACATGGACGGAAGAGACCAAGACAGCTTGAACAATAAATGTCATATCGAGTTATGACAATCTTATAGTTGAAGATAAACATGGTCTCGAGTTATTCCCTGACGGACGTGCATGAACCGGCCATCGGCTACGATCACTGCTACCACAGAGTGCGCATTAGTGCGCGTCATTTGATTAGTTAACTAATAGAGCAATTAGCGGCACGCTTTACCACTACAACAAGAACCTCTAATGATGTTTAGTCCTAAGCTATTGCACAAGGGAATAATACTTGCTATTCAAACCAAGTGAAATATTTTGAGAACCATATACCGGTACATAATATAATAAATATCGAGATATAGATATAGTCCCGGGTTAGCTTTACTACTGCTGGGCAACCAGACCGTGTGTGTATATATATATATAAAAAAACCCACATATATAAACACGGAAATAAAGCTTTTTGTATTGTATTGTGTTGTATTGTATTCTGTACTGTCTTGTCCTACTGTACACTGTGCACCGTATTCTAGAGTAGCTTCGTTGTAAAATCGATGACATAACATTCTCATTCCTAAAACACACCATTTTAACGAGAATGCTCGCTCATGAATATATTATTACACTCGCCTGCCTTATTCTAACGGTATAAGCAGAAATGCGTTGCTAAGTCATATTACCACACTATAATTCCCTCGTTACAGAAATAATCAAATGCTTACTGATCTTCGTTCTCAGCCGCCGGCAAATCGTTCTGATAATTTGATCAGAACTGCATCTTTTCCTTGTCGTAGGAATAATTAAATTTTTATACGACCATAATCTACCAAAATGATTTGACAGAGACATCCATATTTTGTGACCGATCAACGAGTTGTGTTAAGAGAGAGAAAGACGCAGGAGAGCGCACTAAGTGATTTGTGAGAGCTTTATAGACCGGAGTATCTTGTCCAGAAACTACACACTAAAAGTGGATAAAAATTATTAGTCGCTAATAGATTTTACTAATAACGACGTCTCCATATTGAAAATTGACAGGCTCTGGTTAAATGCGATATTAAGTGCAGCAAAAAGGCTCCCACCTCGAAGATGATTAATTAACACGAGCATGTCGTTTGAATCCTGCACGTCTGCGCAGTGAGACTACCGTAGGCGCCGTCACAGTCTCCATTACAAGAGCGTAACACTCAAGGGAAAACGGTTGAGCAATTCAGATTTTCAATTACTTTCTAAACGTAAAAAGTGTATTTTCGTCAACATTAATTAATCCCTTGTTAAATCATCGCGTTGCTCGTTTTTTTTGTTATCTCCAAATGCTGCTGCATTAGTGTCTGGTTTAAAAAGAGTCTGTCACAACAGTGGGCGTAACTTATGTTCATAGAACTTCTGTCAGGTATTTCTATACTTCATAGTCCACTATGCTAAGTTATACATACACGTATACATAATACATGTACATAAACATGTGTATGTGCCATGTATGTTTGTTGCCCACATCAATGTTTTGTCGTTTAGATTTCATTCACAATCCTGAATAGAAATTAATGTGAGAGATCTTTGCAAATAGTTACATTGCATTCCGAAACAGTTTCTGTTCAGGTCCCGAGGCAATGGAGTCAACGTTTTATTTCAGAAACGTTTGTAATAATTATGTTATAATCCATATAACCTGTATATTTTAGTTCGACGCTTTATTCTGAAGAACATCAATATTGTCTAGAGTCAAATGAAGGGTTAGTGCTGGAAACAAGCGGTATAGAGAAATAGTCAGACTGTCTAACGATTCAATAGCGTAATCTTTTGTTATGGAAATATAGCAAACGGTTGGGACAAAATGGATGATAAAATAACATAATCTGAATTGAAAATATGCGGTTGTTACACAGTTATGATAATACAAACAGACGAAACGTGCCATGTGTTAGGAAAACCACCTATTGAATAAAGGACTGGTCAAGCAGGGCAGGTCAGTGTATTACAGTACTTGTTTCCTTGACAAGACAATAACAGCATGTTTTGCCAAACCAGCTGGCGAGGTCACGGCGGAAGTAAACTGATTGAAGCACAGCCTCCGGGACATCATAGGAATAATTCCAGCAAATTTCCTTCTTTTCTTAATAGAAAATAAAATTGTATTTTGAAATGGCAATAACGTATAGGAGAGAGGGCGGCGGACATCAGTAAATACTATATCTTTTGGCAATTTGAGTCGGAAGACATGGCAAATGAGTTATTATAAAACCGACAGACGTGATTCCAATGGTATTTTCGCATGTTCTGACATAGTTACAGATTGCCATATAATGAGTCTATCTGCACACGGCTATACAGAGTGAAGAATGAGGCAACCAAATCGAATATGATAGGCAGTGCGAATATTGACCGACCCGCGCGGTTCAGGAATACTTGCACATGATGATACTGTTGTTGATATTGACCGGATTTTGAGGAATACTACCACATGATGATACTACTGTCGTAGGGGGATATTATACTAGAGAGGGTAATAGTCCCCACTATTGATTGCAGTTCACATAATTATAAACGGTGCAAGTGAAAATCCGTCATGTCCAAATAATGCTCATTATCTTAAAGGCCAAGTAGCAAAAACTAACGACCATCTTAGACACAATCCAGAGACATTTGAGACAAATGAGATTAATCACAGTCATGTGGGTTTTCATAAGAACTCAAACGACTTCTTTCAAATTCTTCAGTCCCGGATGAGTGTCAAGACGTTCCATTTGTAAGGTTGTACACTATAATTTCCCATGACTAACTTGAAGAAAATACACCATTCAATGGGGAATGTTTAGCTAAAATAGAGCTCCATATATATCAGATTATAGCGCTCATGGAATAGTGGAAAGTTATAAAAGAACAAAGTCATTCAGAGGTCATTTCACGACATGACGTATCATTGAAAACCATGGTGTTTGATGCAAAACGCTAATAGAACCCTTTTCACACATTATCTTCATGCATTTCGATGAAAACGCCAGACAAACAATATGGCTGTGCTTACGACGGGTGCCACTGAAGGGACAGGGTACGATCACCCTCGTGAGTACTTGTTATCACGTGAGTACTTGTTATCACGTGAGTACTTGTTATCTCGTGAGTACTTGTTATCTCGTGAGTACTTGTTATCTCGTGAGTACTTGTTATCTCGTGAGTACTTGTTATCTCGACTTTGTCGTAATGTCCCCTTGAGTCTGCGCTGTGCAGAGATACGCATTTGGCTATGTGGCTGATTTTGTTGTTGAGACATCAAGACCAGACTAATATAATCTAGACTAAAATTTTATATACAATTTTATTACCTACGATGTTTAGCATAACCAGGTTCATATCTATCGTTAGTCCTCTTCGTTACTCGCCCTAGATTTGTGTAACGAGTGGCTGTCATACGAGTACATCTCTTTCTGATTGGCTGCCATAAGAGTACATTTCTTTCTGATTGGCGCATGACTTGATTTTATAATGACGTCATTAGCTGCCAACCTGGCGATAGCCCTTTGCCGTAGGAAGTGAAACGTTGGTTTGTAAACAGGTGCTTATTTAGCAGGACAAGTCTATGCTAATAAACAGAATACTAATTATTATTACATTCTTATCCATGACAGACGATGTTTACGACACTCGTGTCTAAATCATGATAATTTAGGCACTTCTGTCGTAAACATCGTCTGTAATGGACACGAATGTAATACCCTCTATATAGTACGTGACTGTATAATTGATGGGCATGAATACAACACTGTTTCATTACCCTAGTCTTGTAAACCTTAAAATCCTAATATCTAAACAAATATTATTTCCGTTATAAGGGTTCCCTGTTGACCCTCCATATATATTTTTACATTGCATAAACTCGTGACACTTTGTAATTATTACTTTTAAGGCATATTTAAACTCTTAAAATAAATTAAAAATATATGAACCATGGTGGTATTCAGTGAAATCTGTTTTTCACAAATAGGTAATCAACGAAACCATTGATCTCTGGTGGCCTGTTTTCCTACAATACGTGGATTAATTCTTATCCCGAGGCACTACGAGTATGATTGAATCAGATCCTTTTCCCAATGATGACAGAAAGAAAATTGCTTTTGGAGATGCAGCCGGTTGATAGAATGTTGACTGTAAAACTACAGCTGCGGCATTTTTTGGCATTTAGCGTTAGGACACATATAAGGTTTTTTTTCTTTTTCTTCCAATTATTTTTTCTCCCTTGCTGAACTTATGTGACGTCTTTTCCTGTTCTCTTTAAACAGACGGCTATCTGTCATGCAGTCACAATGTAGGAAGATCGTAGTATAGTTCACCGCGAAGTCAAGTACAATGTCATCAAAGAACGTTTAAAACTACGTTTATTTTCCACGATTTTTTGCTACTTTCAAAATATCGTAACTAAATGTTCTGTAATTTTTCGGGAGAGATAAACAACGTGTGTCATTTGCAGTCCGCCTGGCTGCAAACAAGGTCCGTGTCGTAAACATGTTTTAAAATGGTCTTTAATAAATTATTGTTCACATGGTCAACGACATTGCAGCTATGATAAATAATTTATTATAAATATACTAATATAAAAAAAACGTGAGTAGAATTTATAATATCGTATTGTAAAATAGTTATTAATGCATTAATGTCGTATATAGTTTGGTAATGACTGAACATATATCCATGTGGTGTAAATAATTATAATTAATTGAAAAAAAAACCCACGTATGTGCCCACGTGGGATTCTAACCTACTGCACTGACTCGCAATGCACTTGACAATCTAACAAGATAGTCAACTAAACCAGTCGTTTTTAAAGAAGAAAGCCAATTTAGTCGTCTTCATATGTAATGTCAAGCACTCGGTGACACAAGCATGCGCGTTTATAAATAATACAAAAAGGACGTATAAAATCCATTTTACTTCTAGATTATTACGAAAACATTTAAAATGATGGATACATTGAGACGGTTATCTTTTTTTATTTTTATATCTCAAGTTCGAGATCATTAATACCAATAATTAGTTGTTTGAGTGTTTGACGTACCTTGTCTTCAATTCACATCATTATACTAGTCGTCTGAAGCCAGGAGAAAAAGGTCTTTGTACATACGAGCTTTTTAATATAACAGAAATAATTTGATATACGATGCTTTATTATTTCAGTGAAAATATCACCTCCTACGACGTAACACAAGGCGCAACAGTGACAATATCACCTCCTACGACGTAACACAAGGCGCAACAGTAAAAAGCAGCTTCGCAACAATGCGTAGTTATCATGATTTGAAAGAAAATCGACGATAAAATCATTTAGGACCACCTGAACAATCATTTTTCAAAATGTCACCCCAGATGGTCGCCAATCCGTCTATCCATACAATCCAATATGTATATTTACTATATTGAAACATACTGTACCAATTGTTATTTCATGTGGCAGTCCAGTGGCAGGTCCAACAAATGGTGGACCATTATTTCCCGATTTAACAATACAAATTGGGTAACGGGCGCTGAGATTGAGATGACGCCCCGACCGTAGAGGGTGGGAGGGGAAGGGGTTAATACAAATTTGGTAAGGATACCATTTTAAAGTACCAATTTTCACAAATTTCCTGGCGGACAACACCCGGGCCAACCAACAATCGTAGATGATTGTGTTTTTGGACATCCAAATTGTAGCTTAATGTCTACTTTTTTCTTCAATAATTTGTATCGTACTAAATTATTGAGAGAAAACAAAACTCCTAGAGCCATACTGATAAGCTACTATAAGCTACTACACACGTATTTGATGTGCATATACATGTATTGTAAGCAACGAACAATACGTTTAATAATGAAACAGGTATATTATACAGAACTGTGCTACAAAAAGCATTACAGGCGTACGTGCAGGGGCACTCGTTTTAAAACTCGTATCGGGAGTTAAATGACCATTGATTAATGAGATAATCAATAAATACAAGACCGCCTCACAGTTTAAGGGGCTTATGCGTATTGTACTATCTACTCAAAAGGACCGGGACGTAGTTCTAAGCACATGAGCGGCCGCCTGAGGTTCGAGGGGTAGAAGGATCGATCCTCCTTAGTGGACCAGATGGCATACTTCACGTTTCGACGAGTCATCCACGACTGGCTCATTAAATCTAGACATCTGCACAAGACTGGGTCGAAGGGATATCGCGACAAAGTAGAGATGGCATGTACTGAAGAATCGCTGCGAAAGCAGTGCTGACACCAGGTGGTCGCGAAACGTGAGCGTAATAGTTCATTCCAAAGACGTGTAAAGTTGGAAATGTGTCTAACAATAATGGTGTTGGTACGACGTTAGTCTTTCAGAAACCACTGCTAGTAAAAACTGATTTCTTTATCCAAGTCTGCGTAAAGGCTTTCGTTCTTCCAAGTGGAACATAACTGATGGGAATTCGGCATGCAGACAAGCAATGTCTGCCAGGATCGGTGTCAAGTGTACAGTTTTACACTAGCGCTACAGCACATTCAGCAAGAAACTAATTTATACAAAATACATTCTACCATTTGGATCAGAGTGATTTGCACAACGCTTTAAAACAAAAATAGAACGGCAAGATGAAGCTTTGCCATGTGAATATTTAAATGGTAAGGAAGTTCAAAATTCCTATATTATATCATGAGATTATATCACGTGGTCGTGTGGTTTGTTCTGTTCCGCATCTATCATTACGCCAGTAGAAAAAAAAATCTGTAGGAATTCATCTGCTTTGAAGTAAAAGTAAAGTTTGTTATATTTAACGACGCCACTAGAAACACATCGGTTATAAATCAACGGTTATTGGACACATGGTATCAGAGGAAACCCGCTGTCGCCGCTTCATAGGCTACTCTTACGGAAAAACAGTAAGGGGTCTTTTTTTGTGCACTATCCCATAAACACAACACGGAATGTGATAAACCAGTCGTGTACCACTAGCTGGAACGGAAAATAGCCCATGAAATGTTTTGCGCTGTGGAGGATCGATCCCTTCATCCATCCCGCCACAGGCAGACATTCTACCTCAAGACTACGTCCCGCTCCCCTGCTTTGAAGTATACAATGTCATTATTAATGTTTGTAAAAGTAAAGTTTGTTTTATTTAACGACGCCACTAGAAACACATCGATTATAAACCAGCGGTTATTGGACGTCAGACG
>JAULBR010091201.1:0-12333 GCA_032355825.1 Melanodrymia aurantiaca
TCGTATTTCGATAATTTAAACAGCATTTTGTTCTATAGAACCTCCTTTATCATATTACAATTAAAACGGGATTTTTTAATATTTTCACCATGCGGCGGGTTATGCTGTGCCGCCACACAATTAATCTTCTTTTTATTAACTTGAAATATTATGTTATTTTGAATGTTGTGCTAGTAAACAATATGATATATAATGGCAGATGCTATAATTGACAACGTAAAAAAGCAAATTTATTTGTGTTGTTGCATTCTGTTTGATATATTCTATAGGTTTCATAACATTATACATTGTTTCGGACCTATATTTCTACGGACTTCTATTCTGTTTATACCAGCAGTGACAGTTAGGTCAGATCAAAGATATAAACTCACAGGTCTCTTGTGATGGCCATCCTTGACCTGAGGTCCCGATCGGTCTCTCAAGAACATGAGTAGTTTACCCGACACGTTCAGCAACATGCTCTCCGCTTCTCTCCACGTGTGTTGTAGCCGAGACACTGAAAACAAACACTAATACTGTCACGATTTCATCTACCTTACAATTGGTGGCCGGTGACCAGCCCCCATTCCCCTAGGGCGAATTACAAATTTGCCACAAAAAAAAAACAATTTTGAAAAAATTACCCCAAAATCTATTTTTATTTTATTTATTATTTTTTTAACTTGTTCTTTTTTCTTTATACTGTGAAAGAACAGAATTGTGACAGGACAGTTTCAGATATTTGAGTTAAACCAGAGCTTACATGTACCTGACTCTGAGGTTAGGGATGTTAGAGTGAGACCAGCCACACATAGAGGATGTGGAATGTAGTTGCTCAGCGATACGTCTTGAATCTTTGAAATAACTACAGAAGGGTCTGAAATAAACAATATATTATGCATGTACCAATACTTTTTTAAAATCTGCAATATTTTTTTTATCTAAATGAAATTACATATTATGTTGGTTATGATTACAACAGAAACTGTTTTCTGATGCAAACTTTTAAAGCTCTTTTAAATATCTGCATTACTACCACAAAAGAAAACAAACTCTTCTTGGTGAAAGCATAAATATATTAAATAGTTTTATACATTAAAAAAGCTTTATATCTCATACAATTGTGTATTTCATCTCATAAAAAAAAAAAAATTCTGGATAGTTGGAACAATTGAATACGTTTGAATATTTGACAGAGCATGTAACTTTAGAGTAAACATCCTGTCACTTGAATAAAATACAGGCATAAAAGAGCTGCAACATACTTGGATGAGTATTCTTCCTCTCAACACTGAAGAGCATCACATGGCTGTCAGCACAGAAAATGATCAAAATATCTCGAAATGTATTCAGCAGCAAAACCTGTGATGGAACTTTGGTCACCTGAGAAAATGTATTGTCCAGCTTACAGACACGGGGGTAAAATCGAATCTGTAATGGATGAAAATAAATATTATAACATATTTAGAATACTAGTACATGTATATAAATACATACATAGAAGATAATAATTACTCTGTAGGTTGAGACAAAAAAATCAATCACTAAATAATGAAATAAGATATTATATTACACAAAAAAGGTTAACCAACAGAGTGCTGGATAGCGAAACGTAAAACACCTACAATAATAATACATGTTCCAATTATTTCATTCCTACCGAATACAGGCAAAACATTCTTCTAAATCATCAAACGTCATTAGTATTACAAGAGCTAAGATTTAAACACAAAATCATTGTCATTATACAGCAACATTTATTCACAATATTCTTAAAAAAACACTCACATATGGAGATGCATTCACAGATATAATATACGGATATAGAAGCAAAAAGACACACAGACCCACACTAACAACTGGACGTATGTCTTACCTCATCTCTTTGCCCAGGAATATTGTAGCAAGCGAGACAGATAAAATCTTTCCACCACGTAATTCCTCCAGAAACAACCATGTCACGCTCCTTAAATAAAAGAAGATAGTTTCTAAAATAACATGAAATATAGGCACATGGACTAAAATGAATTCATCAGTATATATTTGCTTGCATTAGGCAAGATATGCCAAGAGAGCTTAATCTAAAACTGCAAATATTATAAAATGGGTATTATTTACATGTCTGTAACTTTCTCATTTTTTGGCATATTTTACCACAAAAATTATAATCAAGCAAATATTTATTAGCAATTAAATCCATTAAAAAGACACCACTGGTGTTTTTGCAATGTGAAAAATACACATCGCCATGATCGCGGATCGATTGTTTTTCAAAAATCGTGAAGCTCCCACTAGCATAGCTCTCTAGGTCACTAATGCACGCAAGCCCCCATACCACGTGGGTTGTTTCTAAGTGTAAATGAAGATTTAATGACAATCAGTACCTGCATTTCATTACCAAACAGTTTCCACTTCCTATTGAAGAGAGCATAATGTGCAAAGCCAGTCTTCCCTGCTACAGCCACACACTGTCCTGAACGATCAACAGCTGAATACTGAACAGAAATAGTTACACAACTATATAAAGTGGCATCAGGCATATGGTATAACACAACAAACAATAGATATTACAAACTTCATGTTTACCAACATCATATGATACAACAACCATGCTTTAAAGTAAAATTTGTTTTATTTAACGACGCCACTAGAAACACATCGATTATAAATTAGCGGTTATTGGACGTCAGACGCATGGTTATATTGACACATGGTCACAGAGGCAACCTGCTGCCACCACATAGGCTACTCTTCCACGAATAACAGTAAGGGGTCTTTTATGTGCACTTTCCCATAGACAGGATAGCACACTCCACCATGCTTTAAATCTGGTGAGTAATACATCAATGAATCGATACAGATCAATAATGCAATGTATATAACATTCATAGAAATAGCTGAAGATATCAGTGAAACACAAAGTGTTGTCAGCGTCTAGTGATGGTAACATTCAAAATGGAATATCCTCCATAGTACTCTTATTCTGATAGGCTAATTCGCTAGCAAGAACAGATTTACAAAAACAACATTACACATACTCTATTTGACCAATTGCAAGTAAAAAAAATCCAATACACCTACTCTGATTGGCCAATTGCTGGCAAGGTAACTGTGAGATATAGGAATTATCTGCCACTGCTTTGTGCCAATGAAGGCATTTCCAATGGGAGAGGAGTTGCTCCCCTTGTGTGGAGAATGACTAGAAGATTTGGGTACTGTATCACCCGTACTCATGTATAGCTTGTCCTCTCCTTGTAGAAATACATGTTCATGATTTGACTGAAAGGAAATGATGATAGTAACTTGCACATGGACAACAAAAAATTAAATTTGAAGGATTAAATCTATTTTCTTAAAATTTCAAAATAATATCTTAAACAGCATGCACATTTCCTAGCTACTGATGACCTTTCAATCTATTTATTAATACTGAATATAAATCTTGAAAATTACATTTAATCTATAACTCTAACTTACACAAAACAAATGTGTGTGCGAACAACCGAAAAAAGGTAAAATACATGTAAAATATTTATAACAATTATTATACAGCGAATCTACAAATTCAACCTACTATGCAAGGGTTAACTGAAAGTGCACTCTTCAAGAAGTAAAACTGTTGAAGTTCTGACGTCTCAAAAGGTTCGTATATTGTATCATCTTCCTCCTCAATATGAGATGTAACCATCCATAGATGATAGCCCTCCAAACCCCATTCCTGCAAGAGAAACTACAAGTTTGTAAATACTTGCAGAGTAACAGGGGAATTTTATCATTTTGCTTTTAAAACAAAATAAAAATACATTTGTTTTTCTGGTATTCAATGTAGTTAGGATGATTTACGTTACTTGGGTATTTCCCCTTTAAAACAGTAATAATTTAGTTTCTTACCAGTATATAGAAAGACTCCATTATATCCAGTGGATTGTACAACAGCAAAAAAAACAACCCAAACCATTTGGTGGGATTTCTTGTTTTTCAACTGGGAAATGGTTTTTGCGAATTAGGAATTCCCCCTATGGGAATGGGCCCAGTAACTGGTCCAGATTGTATGGTAGATTAAACCCTGGACAGTAACCACTTGTATGGATTAACACAGATTAATATAATTATTTCAATATATGACATAAATAACATGGTCGAGTACAAACCACTTACCATAGACTTGATAGGCGAAGGATACAGCTTCAATTTTTTTGATGACATGCTGAAAATAATATCAGTAATATTAACCACTCATCAAGAGAAAATGTAAGCTGTACTAAAATTAAACAATCTTTGATATTCGTGTGCTCTATATAACTTCAAATCTCTATGCCACAAACAACACTAGAACCCTACAAACAGTAATATAAATTCAACATACTAAATATAACACTAAATTCATTGAAATATCAATACTATACAGCACCAAAAGCCTTAAAATCTTTATAATTATTATAATTGTCTAGAAACTTCTAATTTTAATACAACACAACAACAATTTAAACATTAACATGCTGCAGAAGTATGCATAAAACTAAAAGGCTGTTTAATATTTCATATTTATTACAGCCCATCTATTTCAGTTTTTGATATCGTGTAAATTAAGAATTATGTACAATCAATCGCTTGTCTCACATTTCAGTTGTTAAAGACCCTCAATCACTCACGTTGCGGCCACATGTTTCCACTTTTACTGCATCTCCAGACAATAGCGTGACCACAGAAATGTTTGAACTAATTAGCTGCAGATTTTGACGACATATAAGTAGGTTAAAAATGTAATTTTACATAAGATAATGGCGCTTTGACATTTCTGTTGATGTTTATAATCATATAATGTGAATGTATGCAACTACTGTACATAGATAAACAAAGACAGTGTTTTTACTCCTGTTTATATGCAAATCAATTTACAGGGTATGTATAACCCGGTTCATTTTGTCATCACATGATCATGATTTTCGCACGGAAATGGTGAGTAATTCTTTAACACGGATTACCTGTAATCACCGCCCAGAGTAGACACAAGCAACGACCCAAAGACACTCCATAAAGAAAAGCCTCCATTCCTCCATGACAGGGCCAGTGCAGTGCCATCTGGTGTCCACTTCATACACTGAACTGCACCCACTATGTGAGCAGCATCTGAGAAACATTAAACAATAGAGTGGATATTTCATATCATATCATATCATATCATATCATATCATCTGGTGTCCACTTCATACACTGAACTGCGCCCACTATTAACATTAAACAATAGAGTGGGTTTTTCATATAATATCATATAATAATAATGGGAGAGTGCATATAAAATATCCCGTGCTGTTTAGTAATAAGCAGCGGGGTACCTCTCTCATACTAACACTAACTTCTGTCCTGGGTAGGTAGTCATTACAATATTAAGTGCTTAAACTTTAATTAGATATAAGCATGTAAATAAGTTATAACTAAGAAACTAACTAACTAATTGAGCATCTAAAAGTTTATAATATAGTGGGTCAGTATATGATTGTAGCACTAACCGGGGTAATCTTTACTTGATATGACTAGTTTGTGTGATATCTGCAGTGCACCAACCTCTTCATCAATCATATATACAACACCTTGTCCACTGAAAAATACCAAGCTATTAGCTCACATATAACATAGAAATGATAGGAATAACACTGTGTAAAATAACCATCTTGTGTTCTCTCTACACCTTCTCCTGGCTTGGCAGTTTGAGTATGTTCTGGAAAAACTCCATTCCTGTGAGGAAATTCATTCATTCACATTAGTTTTAGGTGCCTTTATCCAATGAAGGTTTAGACATCCCAGCCATGAGTGTGGGACCCATCAAAAGCCGAGACCCAATGCCGAGGCTGTACCCAAGGCGAGTGGGTGTGAGGATAGTGAAAGAAGCTCACTTATACTGTGTGAATATACATGTATATATGGTGTGAAGAAAAGCTTAGATAGGCGCAATGTCTATACTGCATGAAGCATAGCTTAGATCAGGTTAGATTATAAGTATAATATATACATATATAGTAATTCTGCAATCATTACAATATTAACTTCATCACATGTATTAGACTGACCTGCGACAGCCAAACGCCATCAGCCTGTATCGATGATTGACAGCAAGGGCTGTAGCACTTGACAGTTCCTGTGCCCAAACACCATGGGCATTCTGAAAAATACACAAAACCCCCAAGAGACTGAAAATCATGTTGATCATTGACATAAATCAGTAAAACTACTTGTGTCAACCGGTCACCATTTATAATGATAAATTAATTATTATGATGGAGTTAACCCTATGAACCCGGTTTTCTGGCATGACATCATTCTATGTAGTACCTGAGAAGCTGCTTTTCCGGCTTCCACGTTGTCTTGTTTGTAAACAAACTGTTTGGCAACAGGTCGGCATTATTTTCAACCAATGGGAATTTGTTTTACATCGTAGGTCGCAGCGGAAGTGTAAATGTTAGTTTCCTGAAGTTCTTTTTAATACTTAGTACGATTATTGTTTGCAAATATTAATCGTGGGAGTGTCTGTGCCGAAGAAGCGCTAAACTTGATCTTGTCTGACAATGGAGGTGAGTTCGATAATGACACTTATGGCAATGAAAGTGACTTTGAACCAGAAACTGATGATAAAAATGATTGTGTTAATGTTGGCTACGTTGAATATTCTGAAAATGGCAGTGAATCCGATGACGTAATTTCCACTTGGAGTCCAGGGTGGAAGTAAAAAAAAATGTTCAGGGTTCATAGGGTTAATCTAATAGTGATAAATTCATTATTAATATTTTGACCGAGAGTCAATCTAATAGCGATAAATGTTTTTAAAATTTCATTCATTAAAATTTTCCTCGAGGGAACTGTAATTATAATAAACCGACACTCACTGTTTTTTCTGACCGGGATGACGGTGGTATGACAAAGAGAGCTTTTCCACTGGACAAGACGAGACTGTATCCACCCAAGGTGGGACTGTACTCCATTTGCACAACAATGCCATCATCATCCGACAATTTTGTTGCTAAAACAGAAATATAGTAGTCACATTAATAATGATTATCAAAACAACATATTATCATACAAACACAATTATCTCAGCACTTCAGTATATAGACTGAGTAAAATTTGTTCAAAAGTAAAATTACTTTTCAACACAAAATAATACATGTACATGTATATACATTTTGCACATCTTTTTACAGAAAATGAACTTCCGCTACATTTTTATAAATGTGTTGTGCATAAATTAATTTTAATTATTTATGTATGTATTAAACCTGCCTTTCACTTAGGACATTATAGGACTTAGTTATTCATTTTTGTCTTCGCCTACGTTTAAAAACTCGTACTCATTGCTGGGGTTTCAAAAAACATCTCTGCAAATTTTAAGGATTATCCAATCAGATTTAATGTTATAAACTTGTTTTTAAATTAGAATAATATCTATGCTGTTTCTGTACCATGAGTTTTAACAACAGTATCTTTTGTCACCTAATAGCTGCTGATTATACAATGTGCTCGGATGTCTATAAACAAACATTCTTTTCCTTTCTGTTAACCATGCATCATAATAAGTATACGCCAGATACCTTATATCTGATGATTACATATTGTGCTAGTATATCATAAAATAAACATTAGTTTACTTTCAATACACTACACTTTGTTTAACAAAACTATAAGGAAAGAAGTAATATAAACATAATAGTATTAAAAGTTTTATCGAGACTATTATAGTAAAATATTATATCTGTGTACATATATATATATATACGTAAATAGGATGTTATGAATACTATTATAAAGAATACAGTAAAATATTAGATAAATAGGATGTTATGACTAGATTTTTAAAGACTACAGCAATTATATATGAGATACTAGGAATATTTTTATTTAGAATATAATATTATAGTAAAATAATACATAGGATCTTATGAATATTTTACATGAAGGCTATTAGTGTTGACATTTACCAACGATTTTGACAATTACGTGAGTTAATGACTAGTATTACTAGCATGTATATCCATTCATCAAAGCATGATTTTAGTTACATCAGTTATAACAGACTGAAAATATGAAAACTGTTACACAGAATACAGTAAATCACCTTGACATAAACTGATTTAAATATTAAACACCAAAGCACCATGAAGCACAGCTAGATGTACATACATGTACATGGTCATGATGTATATTAGATGGGCAAACTTCTCCATAACCATGCAGAAATATTACTCAACCCGACTACTAAATTAGATGAAGAATATGAAAGCCAGTCCAAAGGGAAGACATCGGATCACTATTTTTGCATCAATTGATACAACTAGGGTAGACCAGTCACCACATGAAGTGGACAAGATGTGGAATTCTATGGTAGACACTAAATGTAATTTGTCACTAGCAATACTTCTACATGTAGCATAGCAATTTAATTTTGTTTATCATTAAATATAATAAACTTTAATGATAGACACATGATTTATTACTAACAATACTTATTGCATAGTATATTAGATTAGAACATTGATAAACTATTGACTGAAAAATAGCTACAGTAATTTACACATTGAATTAACATGTAGCGATATCTGTTGATATCATGAAAATATTACTTTATAAAGGTTGTGTATTGGTGTTTTGCATTAACAAAAGGAATATAATTATTTAAAGGCATCATTAAATGCATTTATCAATATGTTTGTGGTGTCCACTATATGGCAGTGTCCAGTATTACAAAGCCTGTATCATACATCGTAGCATGCACTAAAGAGGAAGCATATCAATAATCAATCACAAGGTTTTTATGCGTAAAATCTGTATACAGCCATTTACTGTGATGGCCGTGACTTTCAAACTTAATTTTTTATTCAGTCGAGATATCTTTATATATACAAGGAAATATGAACCATAATTTATAAACCACGAGAGAAACTTGACACTAAGAACATAATATAAATCATGCATAATCTTTTCTCTGTAAATATATGAAACACTCTTATTTATCCGTTGCTTCTTAAGTAAAGTGGGTTTTTACACCAAGCATGCAATTGATATGAATAATATTAACATAATCATATTCATGGAACATATTTTTCTATAGCACATGATCGTTAATATAGTTCCAAAGACAGTTTTAACATAATTATTTCTAGACGTGCATTTTATGAATAGTAACAAGTCAAAGTACTTTGACACAGAGGTTTAAACCAGCACCACAATTAGACAGACACACAGGCCAAACACCCATTATATAAAATATATTTATATACGTTCATATCAGGTTTTCAGACAAAAACATTTACCCATAATTCCATTTGGCATTGTCCACATTTCGCAAGCTCCAACAAAAATATATTAAACTGCTGTTATATATTTTAATAAACAAGGAAAAAACATACATGTAGATGTACTAGAAAAGCATTCACTTTTTCCCATTCCAAATCATTGATTCATACGCAAATATTCAAGTCAGAGCACATTCACTGGGGACTAAAGGTCTAGTAACCCTCAAACAAGAAGGATCAATTACGGTGATATAATGTTGGATGCGTTTTTATGCTTAAATGAGGTACATGGTGTATGCTATATTAAACAGGCTAGTATAATGCTTTTTTTCTCTCCACCATCTCTCGATATAGAAAGCATTTTTGGTTTCTAGAAACTACATGTAGTAGTTACAATGTATTGATTGTGCATTTAAATATTTTGACAACAATGTACATGTAGGTAAAGGTTTTATGTAGGGTGCATCTGACGACCAATATACCAAATGCTGTCTTTGCCATGAGAAAATTGAAGGTGACCTGAAGATCACTCACCTGAAATGGTGCCAGGTGAGCAATCATTTACCTCAGTAATTTTATTACAATTCATATGCCAAAAATGTTTTTAAATACAAATATTTTCTATTAATAAAAATATCAATAATTTTATTCCTTCCATATTCTTAAAACAAGTAAAAAGATTTATTTTTATTTTTTGTAGAGTGATTTGTTGCTCGCCTAAAACACCATTCCAGGCTTGTGTGGAGGCATGGGTGAGCGATAACTCACCTTTCCTGGCGAATACTGAAATTGGATGATATTCGCAATGCAGAGATTATTTGTAATGATTAATTAAAAAGTCCTTGTTTCTGTTTTATGGTGTAACCATTCACCATAGTGCTAATAAGGCTTAATTGACCATCATTGTTTATTTATAACAATTCAGTTTTATTTTATTTATCTGGCCGGAAAAAAACTTACTCGTTTCCTATTACATGCTGGAAAAATATAGGGTAGGTAGTAGGTACATGTAGGTAGGAAAAACATTTTATTTTGGAAAATAATTTTATTTATGGATATTAAATAGGTGTTGGGATCCAGGGAGGACCTACAAACAACTGCCCAATTCATCACCCAGACCGGAATAACTGTATGAGACAAGTTTCACAAATTTGAACGAAGAAGAAGAAGAAAAGAATGAAAAACATTTCATAACCAACATATTCATGATAGGCCATACAGGTGTCACAATATTCATTCTTTCAACTAATGTCTGAATGTTGTATTTGTTCGTTTCTCTCATTTTATTCTCTAAGACTAATTAAATCATGGCGAACGGTGCTCCGATCGCGTCATTAGAGATCGAGGTAACCTCCAGGCAACCTGAACGACCGTTTGCCTCATATTCTCAGGCCTGTTTGCCATAGTCATGTGGCGATGTCTACCAATGACAGACACGCTGAAACAATATATTATGGGATGCACGAGTGTCCAAGTTGTGATCGAGTAATTTCCAACTTTCTTTGGCGAAATTGTTTAAAATGACATTGGCGATCAGACCCAAAGCGAACGGAACGGGCAAAGAAATAACAATGTGTAATCAAGTGAAACAGAAATCGTTGCGCGACTTTTGTTATATGTATTATGCGTCATGGAAGTACGAGTACTTCAGGGCTCTATACGGTATACCTCAAAAGTAGAATACTGACTAACTGCCTAATGTAATTTCGTTCGGAAATGAAACTACCGTTCGCTGATGAATTTTATTGAGAACGAAGATCCGTTCTCGACTTTTGTGTCATGTGGCAACTTCCCGGTAATCTGAACGACCGTTCTCGACTTATTTTTCTAAAGCCTGATTGTGTCTTTCACCTGCTGATTCTAATCAGACGTAACACTACGTAGCCTGTCGACATTTCAGAAACCTCAGATTACGGTCCTCGAAAATATGCGTTGGTCGAAAACAGGATATCCCATGATACATTATATAATGCCGTGACTAACGAAGTCTCGATTCTTAAGACATCTGCTATAACATTAACTAATGAGACAGCACGATACCTGATCAATTTGCTGTGACAACTGATTAAGTTGTGCTACAGGAAGCTGAGATATATCCACAGCTTGTCCACCGGTCTTTGACGCCATCTTGTAACTTATTATAGAACTGGTATCGTCTGCTAACCTACGCCAAACACATAAACTTATAACGTACAAACATAACAACCACAACTACAAAATACCAGTGTATGGCATCTTTCGATAAAGCTAAAAGATAGAAAAGTATTTTTATTACCACTAATTTGTTTGGTATAATTATCAAGATAACTGTCAAAGACGATTAGTAATATGTACTGGGTACACGACTGATTAAAGATATATACTAACTACGAAAGATCGTTGTTTTTATTCGAGTCACATACAAGAGGTTTCTTTTTATTTGTTTGTGACATGACGAGGTGGCCGAGTGGTTAAGGCGATGGACTGCTAATCCATTGGGGTCTCCCCGCGTGGGTTCGAATCCCATCCTCGTCGAATTATTTTTGTTTTCTTCTAAATGCTTCGATCTTTAAACGTATGCGGCTATCGCATGACATATTTACATGTGTGAATATTTCCAAAATGTCAATGGTATGTTGCATAATATTTCATCGCAGGATCATCATCTTTATTCCTGTAGCAATCAACCTCAACTAAATGTATTTTAGCGTACGCCTGAAGGCGTGAGGTCAAATGATCAATTCTGATTGGACCGTTGGGATATTTTCCGTTCCAACCAGTAATCACGACTGACCATAATTACATGAAATGAAAACTAGCACAACGCTGAAACATCTATAGAACGGAAACTTTTTGCGCCAAAACCGGTGGCCGAACCTCTTTAACAATAACCCATCTGATTACATAATGCATTAAATATCATCCCGAACCTCTTTAACAATAACCCATCTGATTACATAATGCATTATCATCCCGAACCTCTTTAACAATAACCCATCTGATTACATAATGCGTTATCATCCCGAACCTCTTTAACAATAACCCATCTGATTACATAATGCGTTATCATCCCGAACCTCTTTAACAATAA
>JAULBR010091212.1:0-12332 GCA_032355825.1 Melanodrymia aurantiaca
TTAAGTCGACACCGGTATTCAGAGCAAAGTTTGACGTTGTCGACTTAAGTCGACGTCGGTAGTCAGAAGGTTAATAACCTTTTTACGCACTGTTTTTAACATCGATGGCTTGGTTTGTCTTTCGTGAAGAACGTGTTAATGGCAGATTTTCCCATTACAAAAATATGTACAGGCATCCATCAGTTTGCTTCAACGTTTATTCGTTTTCGTCATTGGGACAAACATGCTTGAAATAAATACACAGGAAAAGCTGTCCAGAACGAAAATTAACAAACCTTTACGACAATTATAATTTATATTCAGAAAACTATGTCTTCCAAAATTAGATGATGTAATTTTGGAATATGTAGTTTTGTGATTATATTTGTCATAAACATTTATGATCTGATCATAAGGCAGGTCTACGTTAAATTTTATTTCTAAGAGTTAATCAACATGGTTGTTGGTTTCAGATATATGGTCCTGATAACAAAGTTATTCATGCTGGCGATCGGGAGTCCAATGGGAAATATACATTTGCCGCACACATGGATGGCATTTACAAGTATTGCTTTAGCAACAAGATGTCCACAATGACACCCAAAATAGTGATGTTCTCTGTCGATATAGGAGAAAAGCCAGAAGGTCAAGACAACATGGAATCAGATGGTAAGTAACGTCTTAGGAGTTTTGATTTGCTTTTCAGATTTTTAAATCATTGCAGTTCTCATCTACCCCATTGTTTCATTATATTTATTGCATTCACAATTTTGATGAAAAATATATAAATATATAAGCCTATGCATGTATTTCTAATTAAGAGATGTTTTATTAATAATAATTACTTTTATTATGCATACGTGAGAGATAGTGAAGTTTAATAACAATGTCGTTCGGCACATTGTGTAATATGATTTTGACTTTGATTAACGTCACTTCTACAGAAAATGAATATTGACGGAGTTTCTGTATGCTCATTTTTTACTTAAAACATGCATACGTAATAAATAAAATACTAAACTTTCATTTCAATACCATTTTTATGAACTTACGCTCACTAGATACAATTTTTAATATACTCGTTCATAAAAATGGTATTAAACTGAAGGTAATTTAGTATTCTATATGTATAATTTCAGCTCATCATAATAAGCTAGCCGAGATGATTAATGAGTTATCAACTGCTTTGACCGGTGTCAAACACGAACAGGAGTACATGGAGGTTCGGGAAAGAATACATAGAGCAAGTGAGTTCTTTTTTTTCTCTTTGGATAGGTCAAATAGTAAATGGTATTGCATTATTTGTATGAATGTTTGGAAAAACAGGATAGATATTTTCATTTAATACTCTTTTTTTTTTATCCTTCTGTACAAAAGAAATCAATTCTCAGAAAACATGATCATGATTATGATTAATTTTGAGTTATCTCTCTTTATCTTCTGGTCAATTTTAAAGGTTTTTTTTTAATATACATGTACTTGCTTTATAAACAATCAATTGTGTACTTCAACTTATCTTTACGCTAAAAAAAATGTGTTTCCAGTTTCCTGACCAACCCTAATTTTATGCCGTAACCCTAAATTATTTTTAACTAACAAAGTTTGCAAAGGAAAAACAAAATTGCGAATTTAAAAAAAATATATTTTACTAGAGAAAACCTATATTAATATTTTTCTGCCCTACCTACCCTATTTTTTTCAATGAGCGGTGCATAGCTCAGCGGTACTATAGCATCAGCCTGCGGCTCGAAGGATCGATCCTCTTGGGACCCAGTGATGAACGAGTGGTCTATCAAAGGTCGTGGTGTGTGCTATCCTTTCTGTGGAAGAGGGCACATAAAAGATCCCTTGCTGTTATTAGAATATTAAATTAATTATTACAATTTTTACTGAAATATTTAAAAAACCAATTGGAGAGGGAGACAACTTACCTGGGTGGGAATAATAAATTGGAATTCAGTGTGCAGCTGCATACAAATAAAACGGTGGTACTTGTACATTATTTGGCAGTGGTTTGCATAATAATCATATTTAAAACGACCTATTTGCATACATGATTTTATGTGTATTGAATAAACTATTAGTCATTGTACATGTATTATTATTTTATGTGTTTTGAAATTTGTACATAGATATTAATGCAGCTTTTTTTTCTCCTCCTTTCAGTTAATGACAACACCAACTCTCGGGTAGTTTTATGGGCTTTCTTTGAGGCCCTCGTTTTGGTGGCCATGACCCTCGGACAGGTGTACTACTTAAAGAGATTCTTTGAAGTTCGACGTGTGGTGTGATAGGACAATATTTAGCTCATCTCATTACTTTGTTTTGATTTACTCACTTCCTCATCATTCTATCATTGTGTGAGAGAAATGTCATTGTGTATCAGTTCTGCGATGCTATGCCGCTCATCATCCATGTGTTATTACGCAGAATCTGATCTCGATACGTTTTGAAGATCTTCGATTTTATGTAATGCGATAATTGGTTTGTTAGTATTGAGAACATGGAAGACATTTGTACGTCAGATGATAATTTGATGTGCTACTGGTTACAGTAATATAGTATTGTAATGGAAGGCAAAAGAAACTCAACACTGAATTCAAATGACAATTTGAACAAACAATATAAAGATGAGAAATTCCAGCCATTTGTTGTAAGCTTGTTTTTGTTGTGCTAGTCGTTAACGTTAACATTAATGGAAATGACAAACATAGAGAATGGACATTATCCTATTGGAAGAATTGTCTTTCTATACCGTCGCATATAGGCGAAATAATCCTGAAGCGACTTTAAACTTCAAATTATTCAGTCTTTCTATACCATTATCTGAATGAATACATTGAAGTTGGCCCTGTTTGCATCATTGAGCGGGCATAGCTCAGTGTTAGAGCGTCTGCCTGAGGTCCAATAGGTCGACAGATCGATCCTCCTCTGTGGACCTCTTGGGGTATTACCCCGTTCCAACTGGTGATCCACGGCTGGTCCATCAAAGGCTGTGGTGTATTTTATCCTGTCTGCAAAAGTGCACATAAAAGATACCTTGCTGTTATTCGAAGAAGAGTAGCCTATGTGGTTGTAGCAGGTTTACTCTGTGACCAAGTGTCGATATAACCGTGTGTTTGACAAACAATAAACAAACAATATTTGTTTGAATTGTCAAAAGCATACAACAAAATATTCACTATTGCCTAGTGAAATCTATAGTACTGCAAACGTTTCATGTGGCAGCTTTCTTTTGTCTTTCAATGTATTTTCATACCTGTAATATTCAGATAAAATTTAATAGTTTACCATCATTTTATAATTAATATGTGCAAGTTTGACTGTTAAAACGAATTGTGAAATATGAGCGTGTCTAATAATATTTTGCTTCTGATGAGTAATAAAGTTTTACTCTATAACACATTTGACCTAATTATTACCAGCATGCAGTTTTGCTTATCAATGATCACAAATAGTCTTCATTATGAGCAAAATCAAGGAGAGCTCAAGTTCACTCTCCTGAAATAGTGCCAGGCGAGCAATCACTTTCCTCACTAAATATATTATAATTAATATGCCAAAAATTAAATAGTTTTTTTATTTTAAATCCATTTTATGATGAAAGATATCAATAGTTTTATTAATTTAAAGCTCTTGAAACATTGTTGAGGTCTGGGCTAGCAATGTTTTGCCTTTCTTGACACATGCTGACAAAGGCTTGTATATACAAATATGACATATTGATGCAACTCTCCATGTACATTCCCATATTGTTTACGTCCCATGAAATTCGAAGTCGTCATAACCAGTTACACACATTTACACTTATGGATTAGTGTCGTCAAACTGGCATTATTCAAAACTGTTAGATTTAATAGTATGACATAAACTTTTGTACTTCACTTTATTAAGCCATTAGTACATTTAGGTAATAAAATTACATGATTGTGTACACATACGCAATGTTTACTTGTAATATTTAATACACAATTATGTTCATATTATTTCCATACCTTGCAGGTATTGGCACTGGTTCTTTGTGGAATCTAGTAGTCCTAGAATACTGAGTCAGTAATTCGAACATTTGCGTTGTAGTAGCATTCGAAAAAAATGCCAGCCTGCATATTTATATTAACTGCAAGATGAACAGGGTACATATACATGATTGTATTATCACGCTGATCAAAATGTTGGTTATACCAAAGCTCCTTCTTCTAAACTTTATCTAATCGCTTTTAATATTTTATGTTTAAAATAAACAAATCTGAAAGTTGTTTTGTTGATATGGAAAGAGGTTATTTTTGTTACTGCATAGATCATGCAAAATTTGTTTGTTTCATGTATGTCTGGTTCAAGGGTTTATATATTTCATCCAATCTGATTTTGTCTTTATAATACCAGGGTCCCGTTTTACGAAGCGATCTTAGCTACGATTGATCTTAGTCACTTACAATGATTTTAGCGTTAAGATCGCTTCGTAAAATGGAGCCCAGTCTTTAAATTTTATGTATCGAATCCTAGGAATAACTCCACAATAAAGAATCCATACATTATTTAATTTATGTTGCAGTAATAAATATCTGAATGTATTTTTATTTACATAAATTTTATTTGTTGTGAATTTCTAATGGTATACATATACTGATAAATGCATTTTAAAAAACCTCTTCTGATTCTAAAGGTAATTCGTGTATGGACAAAACGGATGTGAAATAAAAAATATTAATTGTCATCAGAGTATTTTATTGTATGTCAGCCTTACGTTCAAAAGCCGAGCGCTCATGAACAGTGTGACTGATGCAAACACCGGTGTTAAAACGTTTTGTCTCGGTTGGAGAATGCTCGCGCTATTGGCTGGGTTTAATCTACGATACAATTTTGTCCCAAATCGATCTTTTTTTACTTTATTTTTTTGGCAATGACAGCACAGATGACTGGATAAAAAGTTCTTTTCTTTATACATGTACTACGAACAAAAAACTATTACTTTTTTAAAAGAAAAATAGCCAATTAACATAAGAAATCCTAATGACTACCGCGCAAAAAAAAAAAACTATTCCCTTAACGCTATATTTTTTCCCCCATTTTTCAAAAAAGGATCCTTAAAAAATGGTGCAGATTATATCCTATGTATAGCGTGTTTGTGTGTGTGTGTTATTATTAAAGAAATTGACCATCTTTTTAAAGTATTTCACTATTGCAATTCAAAGTGTCTGTTACTGTCACAGTTATATCATTTAGCAAAAGTTGTGTACATTTCACCTATGTTGTACATACTGACAATATTAATGTATAAATTGTTAATGTTTTGTCATTTAAATAACAAGAGAAATTCCTTCGAGTCATAGTATACAAACTAAATGTATGTTATTTATTTGTATCTAATAAAATTTGAAATAAAATTACTAAAAGGTTTCAACAAGTTATTAAAGTAGTATTTTGACAGATGGTTTTCATGCAAATCTATGTATAGTTTAGCTTGTTTATTGGCTTGGAGAGTCGGGAGATGTGAGCCACATAAATGATGAAAAGTCAATACTGCAGTCTACAGGGTTTTCTATTTGTCATTTCACCACATTCCCTGCATATACTGTTATAATTCAGATGATTTTACCCGACCTGAACTACACCAGTTCTTGGAGCGGGATGTAGCTCAGTGCCAGAGCATCTGCCCGAGGTTCATGAAAATCGTTCCTCCTTAGACCGTGATTGTTGGGTTATTTCCCATTTCAACCAGTGATCCTCTACTAGTACATCAACATCTGTTGCAGATAAAAGGTTCATATTTCTGTATCACAGGCTTGGCATTAACTTTATGGCTGACCGTGCCCAAGGCTGGGGTGCTTGAACCTTTGGTGAATAAAAGCACCTGAAATGTTTCACTTCGTATCACTAGCTGCATTATCATGTCCATAGTCAGCCTGTTGACTTTCAATTTGTCTTGAGTACACCTCACAACTTCCTGTGTATGATTCCCCTCAGTGTTTATATTCTGTCATATGACAGGTTTACTGGATAACGGTTATGTCTACCCATGATCTTAGAAGAAAATTGCTGCCGTCGCTACATAGGCTACTCTTACCGGATAACAGCAAGGGATCTTTTATGTGCCTTCTGCACAGACAAGATAGCTCATCCCATGACCTTTGGATCACTTGCAGGAACGAGAGATATCCACGTGTCCTCTTAAGGGGATCGACCTTTTAACCTTAGGAACCCCAGTTTGACGTTCTTGTGCTGAGCTATACATGGACAATGCAGGGCTGCCTGAACGACTGTGACATTGGGGCGGCTGGCTAGCGATGTTGAGAGCTAGGAGGATCCGGGGGCATGCTCCTGAGGGAAAATTTGGGCGGCCATGCAATGCAATAAGAGTAGACTTACTAGTACTATAATATTTATGACCGTTATAACTTATTTACGTGCTTATAACCAATTAAAGTTCAAGCACGTATGTCAGGGTCACGCAGTCCAGTTGCCTCGACTGCCTGTCCAGGACAGAAGTTAGTGTTAGTATGAGAGGAAACCCGCTACACCAAATTGATAAGTAGCAAGGGATCTTTCATATGCACTTCATACAAACTTTATATAACAACAGCATATTTATCCTTTCTGTATTTTAAACTGAATATAACAGCCACCTGCTCATAAAGGTCACTTTAAGAAGATCTATTATGTAAATACACATGTGGGTAAGTTAGTTATAATATTTACGTGCATTTAAGGTTCAAGCACGTCCGTCATGGCCACGCTGTCCAGCTGCCTCGACTGCCTCTGGGACAGAAATTAGTGTATGATGGAGGAAACCCGCTACTCTTGATGAGTAGCAAGGCATCTTTTATATGCATTTTCCCACAGACAGGACTGTACATACCGCGGACTTTGTTAAACCAGTTGTTGACACTGGTCTGTCTTAATTTCTTGCCAGTTGGTTAAGTTCTAACATTTTATGGAAGGACATACAGTTCCTGTGTTCTCCAATATTATTACGTTAGAATTGCTTCAATTGACAAACAATTAAGATGATGACCATGATCTACAGAAAGTTATTAACGTTCTGTATATATAGATACAACAAAAACCATGATTCGTAGAGCACTCCGCAGACTAATAAAACAAAAAACCATGGGAACTGACACATCCGTGAATGAAGTAAATTAATGTTGTTTGCGCGCTGGATGAGACGAGAAGCATTGAACGTATTTTCCCCTCATATTAATGATTTGTATAGTGCGGTGTTCATCGTAATATAAATCAATTTTGCATGCTATTAGCAGGTAGCTGCGGGTGGTTTTTCCAATGAAAATGTAGGATTTCTCGTAAATCTGCTATGTGGACGGACACTGTAATGCTGAGGTCGTCTGTGAATACTCTACGTCCGTGTTGAGAAGGAAGGCATGCGGTGAAACCGCTCCAGTAAAAACTCGTATGTTGACTTATTCAGATTCGTGCCTAATAATTTGTTCGCTGTCTATGTATTGCAAATTGAAGGAAATATAGTATTAAACGTGTTTTTGGGGGTTCGCAATAAACCCAGTAAGCCTACGATACCAGATGACATGATTTTGATTCAAGGAAGGTATGTATACTATTATGTAATTCATGTATCTGTACATTGAAACACAATATATATGCTGTTTTGTCTTTTTTCACGTAGACTCGAAGTAATATGGTTGCCTGGCAGCCATTTTGGCATTCTATTGGGTGTGTCAATAAAGTATTCGTCTCTGTCCATGCTGTCGTTAAATACGGTTTTATCTCACGTCTGTCTGTTGACAGTGCCGTGCATCAAAGGGCAGTGGAACCAAACAATGGAACAAAATCATAATTATATTGCTATCAGATTGAATTCAAAAAAAATCATAGGCGTTTGGAGTTTAGGTTTACTGAGGGTTCTGATGGAATTCGCCCTGAACATGATCATGTGCTGATCTATGTTATTACAATCTAGCTATGCAAATAAGTAGTTGAATAATTTTAACAACTCATTTATGGCTTGTGAACACACTACTCCCAAAATAGCGAATTGGAACTAAATAAAAAGAATATTTATGACCCATGCGCCAAGTTAAAGGGTGTATGGCAGGCTGTAAATGATTATAGTTATTAATCGCAAACTACTTGAGCCAAATGTGTAGTCTGCACTCAGTTTATGGATGGTGTCTCGGGTATATTAAAAACTATTTTCAGACTAACTACTGTATGTCTGTGTGGTTAATCCAACAAAGTAGTGCAAATATACTACGTGTAGTAGATAAAACTTAGCTTGTAGTGGTTACAAAACAACCTTTGAACAGTCCAGTAATATTCTTAACAAGTTTGTTACGAATGTCCTATAGTTTAAAGTGACATAAAGTATCCCCCGACCTGCATGTTAGTCGGTAAGAGTAGCCTAAATGGCGGCAGTATGTCACCTCTGAGACCATGTGTCAAGATAACCGTGCGTTTAACATCAAATAGCCGCTGTTTATTCATCCATCTATGTGCTCCAATGGTGTCGTTAAACAAACCAACTTTATCTTTAACCAGTGAAAGAAGCTTTTCCGAATATAAGTCGACTTAGTTTTAAGAATAAATTTTACCTTCGAGTATATAATTCCCTTTTCATTTGCTTATTACAAGTAGGGGCGATAATAACATGTGGATTACCAAGTACTCAAGAGACTTGTTTGAAATTCTTCAGTCTCAGTCTATAGGTATTATACTTTAGGCCTAAGTTTACCTGTTAAAACGTTCAATGTTTCAACGTTATTCACTACAACAATGACAAACTTGAGAGAAAATGTTATTCCGTAATCAACGGGGCATTCTAGCTCAAATTTACCATTATGTTGACACCCAATAGTCGATGTCTTTTTTCGTGCTGGGATATCATCCATTCATTCACATTCCTAACTAAAACAGGTGAATTAAGATGCTTTCGCGGATCTGGACAGTTTGTAAACAACTTAAACGTCTGGACAAATTAAGTTCATAGAGGAAAAACACATGCAAAATGCTGGACTTCTTGATTGACAACATAATATGTCAAATTTGGGAATTAGACATAGACAAGACACTGCTATCCTCACGAGCACTAACTGTACTCAATACGGGGTCTAGCAAGAAGTTCAATTTCACGTTCCACTATGATTATTGATGATCATGTATCTTTCAATGATAGTAGAATAGCATATATCATCTTCCATGTATTTATCCACCAGACTTGAAAATATAGGAAACAACTGAAAGTAGAACATCTGTTTCATACCTTGATGTTGGAAGAGCGATTCAAAACGCTACGGGCTGAATAATAAAAGCGATGACTTCAAATTTCCAAGAGCCAATTTCCCTTTTATCTCGAGCAATAGTCTATGTGCTTCAACATAATAATTGTGTCTACATATCACAACTTCTCAGAAACTTTAGTGCATATTCATTACCGATTTTGAGCAACGCCATGTCCTTCTGGACCAGAAGTTGATTCCACAGGGTTATACCATCCATGGACTGGTGAAAACTTTCAAAAAGTTCTACGTATACATTCAGAGGCTATTTCACAATATCACGCATCATTGACACCAGTAGATGATGTTTGATGCAATACCTTACTTTTACGACAGACAAACAATATGGATATGCTTATGACGAATGACACCGGTGTAACAGGATATGACCAACTGTCGGGTACACCTGGTATCGTCACTGTTTTGGCATGCCATCTTTATTTTGTCGCAATTCCTCTTTCACGTGCAATTTGCAATATATTTGAATGTTTCAGTGACTGATTTGCCTGTATTGCCTGTGACATATTATTATACCTCGCCGAACCATGTTTTATTATGTTTTAGTGACGTCACCATGTTTATTCTCTGACAAGTTCCACCACGTTGGTCATCAGCAAGTTTGACCTTTTTCTATTCCCAAACTACCACTATTTAAACTTTGATTGATACCTTTTCCGTATTTAAACACTGTTGATGGTATTGTACATCCAACATAAGACCATAACCAAAGTAATTAGTATAGGTAATTACATTCAATTTGACGCACTATTTCTGGTTAATGCATCCATGGGTAGGCCTACATGTTTGCTTACAGGAACTTATTTTTGGCGAAACCATCTATCGGGCCTGTAATGAGATTGTATTTTTAAATTAATCACGATAATTGGGCTTTATTAATGTGCGTAATGTCGATAAATACGTGCGAGTTTGTGAGATCCATTATTTATCAAATGTAACAGCGGGGTTTTTGAGACCCTATCGCATACCACCATTACTGACGTGTGTTTTCTCCATATCTGACGCATATAAATCTCTGTTGTAAACAAGTATTGATTATGGGGGAATGATCGCTAATGAGTACATTTATGTGAACACGTGTATCGTTTGTATTCTCTGTCTGCAAGCTACAGACGCGGTTACCAACAAAGTAATGAACAAATTATACATCATCGTTATAGTTACGAGCAGTTTTGTTATTTGAAGAATTTAACCAAAAAAACCGCACCTTTAATACGAGGAGCTGGGTGTTGCTCAGCGGTAAAGCGTCCGCCTGTGGCTCGATGGGTCGAAGGATCGATCCTCCTTGGGTTATTTCCCGTTTCAACCAGTGCTCGACGACTAGCCTATCAAAGGCCATGGTGTGTGTTATCCTGTCTGTGTGAGAGTGCACATAAAATATCCCTTGCTATTTTTCGAAAAAGAGTAGCCTATGTGGTGGCAGCGGGTTTTTCTCTGTGACAAAGTGTCGATATAACCGTGCGTTTGACTTCCAATCAATGTGTATAAAATGTTCGTGTACATCAGGGGAAACCAACGGCAGTCTCAAAAAGTTCTAAACCAAAAACAAAATGGCGGACAACAGCCAATCACAATTGAGCAGGTGGAAATTGATGGATTTTGAAGGTGAAAACATGTACTGGTAAGTTTTTGGGTGTGGAGATTACGTTTCTGATGTTTTTAAGTGTGTGGGATGTCGATGTGGCCACCGTAGACTCCATGCAGTTTTAATTATTTAATTATTATTATTATTATTATTATTATTATTATTATTAGTAGTAGTAGTAGTAGTAGTAGTAGTAGTATTGCATGTTTAGCATGTTTCTGCATGGCGAGGGTCACTCGGGAACAGTTTATGATTCCTCGGCGAAGTGAGTAATCTCAGCCGAGGAATTCCGAATGTAAATCAGCTGAGATAATCAATCGATTAATTGAATACTACCAAGTTTACAATATCAATTTCATTGTATCCAGCAGAAGACCAGGTGTTCAAACACATGTCAAAGCGTGGGTGCTTAGAAACAAAAGATTACCTCAACTGGAGCAGCTAATATGAACATTTGCATGTTGTCATGACTAACAGATGGCAGCATAGAAGATTCAGCAACAGTATGCCAATAATAATAATAATAGTAGTAATAGATGACTATTGAGGCTGATACTAATTGGATTCTATTTTAAACCAGAAAAGCTGTGTTATAACCACCGTGTTAATAGTTATATAACCACAGCGTCGTTATTGTCTGTTGACGTCGTGACTGACCGATAATAATAAATATATTTTTATTATGGTTTGGTATATAATATATTTATTATTTTGGCGAACGAAATGCTACAGGTGTGAAAAGGACACAGTCTGGTATTTAAAAGGTGTTATGACATCACAATGTACACTTCAATCTAATGCTAAACTAAATCAATTATGATATATGTTTATCCTGATAAAAATTAGTATGTTCTCCTCTCATTTTATTCGTGCATGAAAACATGTAGGCCTACCTTTAGTGAACAAAATATGTAGTTAAAAATAAATAAATTCAAACACATTATTTTATGCAAAGATGTCTTACACATTGTAGAAACTAGTCATCTACGTGGTGAGCCACAAAACAAATCTACACCAACACACCAATATTTTATTAAGTGTACATCAGTCGAGTACAAAACGTTTGGAATAATATTATGCTGAGTTGGATTTTAATATTTATCACTCTAATTATAATTATACATTTATGCTAGAAAATTAAAACATTACGGCAGTTTTAAATCTTTATTCATAAAAAGCATTAGTGAGTTAAAAATATATACATTTTCAATGCAAGATTATATAGCAAGGGTTTGAAACTTTAGTAACACTAATTCTATGCAATAATAATATAATCCCTATCCGCAAATATCTGGTAACTCAGCTATGACGATGGCTGGTTAGTTATAACTTATTTACGTGCTTGTACCCGTTGAGGTTCAATCACGTCTGTCCTGGACATGCAATTCAGCTGCCTTGGTCACACAGTCCAGCCACCTCGGCTGTCTGCCCACGACAGAAGTTAATGTTAGTATGAGAGAGGAAACCCGCTACTCCAAATTGATAAGTAGCAAGGGATCTTT
>JAULBR010091223.1:3289-14051 GCA_032355825.1 Melanodrymia aurantiaca
ATGTGCCAATACAATGAAAGGTTAAATCGTAATTTCTTCTCATACATGGTCCATATACTCACTTTGTTAGCTGTCATTGTCTAATGCCCAAAAACTAAAAATAATTCTGTTTTAATATTGTCTTTTCCTCTTTGTAAAAACCTCTGTGATATTGTCAATTCTGAACTTTTCTTTTCTTAATTAACCTGATCGCATCTTATGTATATTTCATAAAATTTCCACTTTTTTGTTTCAATGCTACAAAAATTCTTTATCAGCCTGAGGCACCATACAACAAGAACATTTTTCCCAGCTACTTATTGTGCATACTTCCTCTTTTCTTATTGACATGCTCTTTTTACTATTGCATGCACTGTTCATATCTAATGACTATAAACTGTATGTCACTTTCACATTCATCTATTGTGTTTTAGGTTGAGTTGAGCTGTCCAAAGGAGTTAGCATGGAAAGTGAATTTGTATCGAGGCTACATCGCTATATGCCATCCTGACGACCATCACCTAAACATGGTCATGGTAAGACATGGATTCTTATGTTGTTAATAAAACATTTGTTCTTTCTGCACAATAAGTTTGTTTCTACTACTACTATGTATCCTTGTACATTAGAAGTTATATGCAACATATTCCAGGATACGTATTGCTACAAAAGTTTTAAATATTGATACTTTATAAATTTTCAAAGTTATTTTAATGAATGCTTTGGTCTAGCTTACAAATGCTACATTAAAATTTCAACGAATTTCAGTACAATTGTCAATGTGCATATTTGTTCTGATGAGAAGCATTTTGAGAATTTACAGTAATCTGAGTTATTGTACTCGTCCAGATTTTAATTGAATACAGTTTTGTGCTATATTTGTGAGAGAATATTTTGCAGATTGAGCGGCTAGTTGAGGTATCCAGTAACCTTGCCATCAAGGAGTGGAGACGTCTCCCCAGCATTGTGTCCCACATTCATGTTCCGCTACTACAGGTGAGTTCATTCACAGATCAGTAATATACTAACTAGCCCAGCATTGTGTCGCACATACATGTTCCACTACTACAGGTGAGATTTATTGTAAAGGAATTGTAATGGCGCCGCCATCGATTCAATTGTCTGTCCCTGTATAATGCATACTCTATCAAATTTGTACTCGTGGATCTTACATAAAATTCTAATCCTATGGGAGTCAAAACTTTTGACATCATGGGGCAGACATACAGAGAACAATGCAGGTAACTTGGGTCAATACTATGGAGCAGTGATAAGCAACACTTGCTGTTTATTAAAGTGGTAAATAACAGTGTTCTCATAGACAGGTGTGTAAAAACATTATTTTTTATCTTCCAGGCAGCCCAGCAGATCATGGAATTGCAAGAAGCAGCACAAATCAACCAAGGTCTACAACCTGGCAACATCACTCGCAGTTCCTCAGTGCATGACATGAAGGCCATTGTGAAAACCTGGAAGTGAGTACATTGTACACTTGATGTAAAGCAAATCTTGAAACATATTACATGTTACAGTCAGTTTTTAATAATGCTGTTCTATTAAGACTAAATGTTCTTTATATAATTTGTTTTCATATCATTTGGAAAACCAAAATGGCAGCTGTAATATATTTCCTACCTTGAAAAGTTCAAGTAAGAAATATGATAAAATAATAATAATCAAAACAAAATAAACACACCAAAGTGTTCTTAAAACATTAATGAACATAATAAATGCAAAATAGTAGTTCAAAAACCAAAATAAGATTGTAGATTGAACATGGATTATTGAACTGAACAAAATACGACTTATCTCAAGCAAGCACGAAAATGGAAGTCTTTTCTGTTTTTAGTTCGAGCGTGCACTTCTGTGGGGTGGAATTAACAATATGTCTGGATAAACGAAGTATATTCCCGAAAATGCAAAATATTCACATGTGTCTATTTGTATAATTTCAGGAATCGTTTACCGATGATATCTGATGACCTGTCACACTGGAGCGACATTTTCACGTGGCGCCAGCACCACTATCAGTTCATCGTCAACCACTACGACTCACACGCACAAACTGATCCTGTATGTTCATCTTTCTATGACATCATTTCTCTTATGCAATGTCATGCATAGGCTTTATGTTTACTTGGACATCTTGTGAAATAATGTTTTACTGCAAATACCAAGCTTGAATGAAAGTGTAAAAAGCTAATGACAGTATTAAAATGCAATTTTGTTGTCTGTTCAAATGTACCATCAAGCATTCGAGTATGGTATTTGAAATGTTAGATTATGTTAATGATAATTTACATTTTGTGTTCCACTGTTTTAAAAAATTGGTATAAACATAGTAAGTTTACCACATTTCACATTTTTTTATAAATCTATTTGTATGATGCTTGTGTGCAGTATGCTATAATTAGGTACTAATTAGGTGACAGTGAAATTTCCACAAAGTTTATTTTTAAGAAAAACCATTGGCCAAAATATATCACTGTTCTACATTTGAAAGATATTTTCTGAAAAAAAAAAGTAAATTGTGTCTCATTGTGTAAAATGTCATGCATGTTATGTTTTTCAGCAAAATAACCATTCCATGCTTGGAGTTCACGCATCTGCTCAAGCTATAATACATTTTGGGAAGATTGCTAGGAAACATAATCTCACTGGCGTTTCCTTGGATACTCTCAGCAGGTTAAAACTATTTTATTTTATCTGCAATGAATGTTTTTGTTCTTTTAATGCTGTCGTTACATGTTCAAGTGGGCCTCAAATCCACACAAGCGTGCAATGCATTAGGTAATATATGCTGTAGACCTGAAATTTTATATCAATGGATAATTATACCTTTGTTACTTATGTTTATCGGACTAGAAATAGGGTTAGTACAGGTCTTTAATTTTGTAAATTCAATTACTTGAAAGTAATCTGTTTTACTTTCTGCAGTAACTTAACGCTGTAATATTTATAACATAGCGAAAATCTCAATCAACAAATTTCCTGTATCCAACTTTTCTCAGAAAATTAAAACATGTCTATTCAGTTTGGCACAAGAAGTGTAAGAGTGTGTTGCATGCATAACATTGCCAGTGACTCTGATGTAGTGGAGCCTCAGCCTGATAGTTTTTTTTGTATCCTTGTGCACAATAGGTATATGCAATTATACTCCAGGATAAGTATTCCTAGAAAATAAATTTCGTGTAAATCATATATATTTTTTTCTATGCAGAATCCATACAATCCCAAGTGTGCCCATTGTGGACTGCTTTCAGAAGATTCGACAGCAAGTTAAATGTTACTTACAGATGTCGGGAGTCATGGGCAAAAACGAACTCAATGAGGTAAAGCATTATTGTTGATGTTTTCTATATATTTTAATTGCATACCTTATTTTAATGTATTACCTTGTATAACATTGTACTTCATATCAATACCATATCTCTTTCAATTGGTATTTTTCAGAAATTAAAATGGATAGATCAGACAAACATGGATCATAGTAACTAATATCCAATACATTTAAATCCATTTATTTATATTCGTTATGTTGTTAGATTTTTTCTAGATGTTTATGACTATCTATTGTCAAGCTATTATATTTTCCTTAGGGCCTTGAAGTCATCGAATCAACAAATCTAAAGTATTTCACGAAGGAAATGACAGCGGAGTTCTATGCACTGAAGGGGATGTTTCTGGCTCAGATAAACCGGTCTGACGACGCTAACAAGGCGTTCTCCGCGGCCGTTCAGATGCACGACACGCTCGTCAAGGCCTGGGCGTTGTGGGGAGACTACCTGGAGGCAGTCTTTACTAAAGACAAGTGAGCATGGTTTTATTCTTCTTCTTCTTCTTCTTCTTCAGCTGCTACAGTTGGAGACCAGATTGTGACATGAATAGGAATGTCCTCCGCAAATCACTGGCAGATCCATATAACTTCTTCTGGAGAGTTGATGGGGTTGTATGAGAATGGTCTTATTTTGTCTGTCCTGGACAAGCAGTTGAGACATTAAGCTTTATGCCAGGGCAGGGGTGCTTAAACCGCTGATGGATAAAAGCATTTTAAAAAATTTCTGTTCAGATCTTATTTCATCTGTCCTGCACAGGTAGTCGAGGCAGGTGGATTGCATGACCATGACAGACGTGTTTGAACCTTAATTGGATATAAACATGTAAATAAGTTATAACTAACTAACTATCCTATTTCAAGTTGAGGGGCAGGACATAGCTCATTGTAAGAGTGTCCACCTGAGGTTCGAGAGGTCGAGGGATCGATCCTCAGTTGACCCGTTGGACTATTTCCTATTCCAACCAGTGAATTTTATTTCAAATCATGATAGAAAAATCTATTTTCACTTTGTAATTACAGTGCTGTAATGGTCACCTTTACATAACAGCCACCTGAATATAAATGGCCCCACTGATGTGTTCCTTCTGTATTTTAACCTGTATATTGAACAAATCTCTATTTTATTGATTCTTATTATTTTTAAGTTAATATTTGATTCATGTTTTCTTTTGCACACTTAAGGCACATTCAACAAGGTGAGTATGCCATCACATGCTACCTGCACGCGTGTCGTCATCAGAACGAAGGCAAGTCACGGAAATACTTGGCGAAGGTTCTGTGGCTGTTGACGTATGATGATGACAAGTTGACTCTCGCCAGCGCTGTTGACAAGTATTGTGTTGGAGTGCCGCCAATTCAATGGTTGCCATGGTAAGTGGAAAATAGATATAACCATGAGTATCATTCTAGTGGTTATTATGTTAACTTTTAATCAAGTAATGTAGGGTATTATCTGAATCATTTTCTTACACATTTTTGGAAAATTGGGGAAAAATGGGAGTTTGATCATTTGTTTTTAAAACCAAATATAAATAGTTCTCATTTGTTTTGTTTTTTTCATTTGAAGTAAATGTAAATTTTTATAATAGTTCCCCTTTAATATTGAGTGGTGTTGTTTACTTGTATGCTACTTAAGTCCTCTAGAAGTGTTGGTTTGTAATTTGCAGTGTGATCATGTTTAATATTGTGCAGTGTTGTTGTTTACTTGTAATCTACTTGAGTCGTCTCTAAGTGTGAGTTTGTAATTCCAGGATTCCGCAGCTACTGACATGTCTGGTGCGCAGTGAGGGTCGACTCATCATGAATCTGCTCAGTCAGGTGGGACGGATGTACCCACAGGCCGTCTACTTCCCTATCAGAACTCTCTACCTCACGCTCAAAATAGAACAGCGAGAGAGATGTACGTCCGATTTTCTATCTTCAGTAATACTAATAGTACAGTCAAACCTTTCTTAACAGACCACCTAAGAGTAACAAAAAGTGGTCTCTTTAGAGAGGTGACTGCTTAATGCACTAAATTGATGATTATTGACAATATTATGGTGACCCTTTAACTTGTTTAAGAAAGGTGATTTCTTATTACAGGTGGCTGCTCAAACAGTTTTGACTGTAGTTGGAATGTTGCACATTGATACAAATTTTTAGTATTTAAATTTAAAAACAAATTTTGACCTATCTTGTCTAATTTGTCAATCACTTTTTATTCCAATATTTGAAATTAAGTAAAACCAAACCAAATAGAGATTGTTTCATCTCGGACACTACTAAAGCAAAATCGTATTTTATTTATTTTGTTATTTAAATCTTTTCTTAACTAGAAAAATAGTGTTTAGAGAAGGAAAAAGCAAAATTATTGTTTTCAATTTTTTCAATTTTAATTTGTTCAATAAGATAAAACAAAAAAACAACTTTATTTTTTTGCAGACAAAAGTGGTGGCGATCTAACAGCGGCTGGAGCCCGTGCTGTTCCAACAACTACAGTAACAACAACAACACCATCCCCAGCTGTAACCACTGCACCGATAACCCCTGAGATAACCACTCCAACAACACCAGTAACTGGTACGGGTTGGAGTTATTAGTGGTTTTATTGCGATAAATAGACAACTTACCGGTATATAATATTATCCAGTTAAATGAACTTTGTGTGTGAATATTGTGTTACTAGTTCCTTTGCGGATCCAGTAAAATAAGCATATCCTTTGGACTATCTTTTACAGAGATATTATTTTGTTATTGATAATTCTTTCGTTGTTTCATTTAGTAACTAAACTGAAGCCAATAATAAAAAAATCAATATAAACATATTTCTCAAATCCTAAACAATTGTCAGATATTATTTTACGACATTTTCAACTGGTTGTGTGAATGATTTGATCTGACGTACTTAAACAACATGTTTTCAGAATCGGCGCCTAGTTCGCAGTCGACTGCGACAGGTCAAGCCGCCCGGAGTGGAGCTGGTCAGAGTGATGCGGGACCAATCAAAGCGCCGGCGCCGATGTGGAGGTGTAGTCGTATCATGCACATGCAGCGAGATCTCCACCCCACCATTCTCTCATCTCTTGAAGGCATCGTCGACCAGGTCTGTTACCCGTACTTATATTACTGTTATACATTTTTATCAGAAACACATTGGATATACAGATATCAATACCCTAAGAAAGGAAATGTAAAAACATTACAATTATGTTCATTATAAAATGCTCTGTTTACCGAAAATGTTTTACAACTACACAAACTCCATAGCATATCTTTAAACATGTGTTATTATACCAGTTAAATTCATTTTTAAAATTGTGAGGTAGATGGTGAAAAGACTAACCAGATTTCTCCTCATACAAATATTTGTAATTAAGTTTACGTATATTGTGATGTTTGAATTGCAGATGGTGTGGTTTCGTGAGAACTGGTATGAAGAGGTTCTTCGTCAGCTTCGACAAGGTCTCGCCAAGTGTTGTGCGGTGGCGTTTGAAAACCGCGGCTCCGGTAAGCATGCTGTGGAATCTGTTCACATATTCACTATATACATAGTTGGAAGCGGGATGTAGCTCAGTGTCAAAGTGTTTGCCTGAGGTTCGATAGATTCAAGGATCGATCCACTATGGAATCATCGAGTCATTTCCCATTCCAACCAGTGATCCACAACTGGTCTATCAAAGGATATGTTGTGTGATATCCTGTCTGGTAAAATGCACATAACAGATCCCTTGTTGTTATTTGGTAAGAGTAGCCTATGTGACGGAAGCAGGATTATTCCGTGACCAAGGATCGATATAACTGCATTTAACATCCAATAAATGCTGATTAATAATCAGTGTATTCCAGTGGCGTCGTTAAACAAACTATCTTTTTATGTACATAGTTTTTACCCTACTGTTTTATTATTACCAAATAAAAATATATACTAGGGCGATATCTTAAGCAAGTTCTCATCATTTTATTGTTATTCTTATGTTGGTGTTTGCTATCGAGTATTTAAACTATTTCAGCTTTGTTATTGGTGATTTACGTTTTGTGTAATATTTAGAAAAGTTCCATTTTACTCCATTTCAGTGGCTGAGGCAACAATCACACCTCACACACTGAACTTTGTGAAAAAGCTTGTTAGTACGTTTGGCGTGGGAATAGAAAACGTGTCGAGCGTGTCGTCAACGTTCTCCAGCGCGGCATCCGAGTCGCTGGCACGACGTGCTCAGGCCACAGCACAGGATCCCGTCTTTCAGAAGATGAAAAGTCAGTTCACGACAGATTTTGACTTCAGGTGAGATCTACTTTCGAAGCCTACTTTCCAACTAACCTACGTGTACAGACATACAAAGTATGATAGCCCTACATGATATTTTGTAGTAGATCAGTAGACCTAGAACTTGGCTTTTTCCAGTTCTAATCAGTAATTCATCATAGGTACACCAACGGTGTTGGTATGGCCATCATGTGTATGAGATAGTGCATATCAAATTGTATCTTGCTGTTAATTGATAATAATGGCCTTTGTGGTTTCTTCTTAGACAATGTGTTGAAATTACCATGTATTTGACATACAATAACCAATGGTTTAATCAATTTGCTCTAGTTAAAGAGACAAACTTTATCTTTAATATCACCAATTTAATTTTTTCTTTTCAGTGTACCAGGCTCCACCAAATTGCATAATTTGATCAACAAACTGAAGAAATGGATCAAGATTCTTGAGGCTAAAACCAAATTACTACCAAAGTAGGTCATCTCATCTCTCATATAATTATAACATTTAACAGATTTCTGCTTTCTTTTGAGCTGCAGAAGTTTGTGCGTTTTAACTTTATAATTTGATTCACACTGGCTGTAAGTTAACAATTGCACTGTTTCTGTCCTGTTTATTGAATTATATAGCATGATATTGTAGCGGTAACTGCTTAAATATGTTTGGAGTTATGTCGCTTAACATTTAGTTTTTGCAAAACTTTTAATAAGCAACAACAGATGTCCTTGTTATTTGTAAATATATGTTAGCATCATACCGATCTTAACTGGATTTGTTTCTTTATAATTTACTGACTCTGGCACATTATAGGTCATTCCTGATAGAAGAGAAATGTCGCTTCCTCAGCAACTTTTCTCTCAACACCGCAGAAGTAGAACTACCTGGCGAGTTTCTTCTACCAAAAGTAATTATTTATTTTTAATTCTATTTTACTTTCGTCATCTTAAATGTGACTAGGCAATCATATCATTTGATACCAAATTTGTTTATGAAAAATAAAAAAGGAATGTGATGTGTGACTTATATTATTACAGTGATGCAGTCTAAGTATCCTCCAAGCTATTATTAACCAGTGGTGTAGAATGCAAACTGGTACAGAACTCTGGCTAGAGTCTATCTGAAGTACGCTAGGTCAAATGATCGAACCTCAGTAGACCTGTTAGAACTTATGGATTTGTTCCCATTTCAACCAGTGAGCCATGATTGGTATATCAAAGATGTGGTATGTGGTATCTTGTTTGGGAAGTGCATATAATGGTACCATAATTAAATGTAGATCCAACTAGAATACACATTCACACACGATTCAGTTGTTATCTATTCTATGTGACAAAATATTTACTAAAAACATCTAATGTTTCAGTTTGTACACTAATTATACTCTCGTCGATTGTGGAAGATTAATCTCACGTTTGAACTTGATTCTTGTTACGTTGGATAGCAATATAAAACAACATCTAACCTAGTTGTGTACACGTATTGTATTGCAGCAAAGTCACTACTACGTGAGGATAGCTCGGTTCATGCCTCGAGTCGAGATCGTACAGAAACAATGTCTAACCTAGTTGTGTACACGTATTGTTTTGCAGCACAGTCACTACTACGTGAGGATAGCTCGGTTCATGCCTCGAGTCGAGATTGTACAGAAACACTGTCTAACCTAGTTGTGTACACGTATTGTTTTGCAGCACAGTCACTACTACGTGAGGATAGCTCGGTTCATGCCGCGAGTCGAGATTGTACAGAAACACAACACGGCAGCGAGACGACTGTATGTGCGAGGGCACAACGGAAAGGTATGTCCTGTGGTTACGTTCTATAGATTTATTAGTCGCTGTATCTTAGTTTTTTACATAACAATCAGAATTTTACATATATTGTGTTTAAATGAAATTCAATTAATATGATTTTAATCATATACAAAGTCGAAATATGTTACAGATAGTTATTTACAGGTACAGATTTTTTTTTTATTTAGTTAAGGATTGTCTCATTTTAGATTTATCTACATGTGAACAAAAATAATTATAAACTTGAATCGGCAAAACCATTCACATAAACATTTGCATATTTTAATATTTGTTCATCTACGTAGTTCTCTGACAATGTCTAATTATGTTCAGGCAAAATTGAACTCATGTTGCTATGACTAGACCAATGAGATGTTGTTAAACTGTAATGATTATAATAGATGTTTAACTAATTTGTTTTGAATTTACAGATTTATCCCTATCTGGTTGTGAACGATGCCTGTTTGACGGAATCGCGTCGTGAAGAGAGAGTTTTACAGTTGTTACGAATGTTAAACCATTTTCTCACAAAACAAAAGGTAAAGCAATATTTTTCTATCTGTAGACATTTTATATTTCACCATTCGGTTTTGGCACTTGTATTACAGTTCATATTAATTTTATAATATTAGCACCACTGCTGTCATTAGGCGTATTTATAATTATTTATGCTGTAGCTACTAATAACAACAACATTTAAGTAGTTTGATTCCAACAGTTATCTCCCCTAACCAGTGATACATACTGGTAACACAATTGCACAGCTATGTCTTCAATATATTTGAAAATGCTTTCAAATTTTAAATTATCGCCCACTGAACAGCGATACATACAAAGCTATGCTTCCCAACATATCTCCAAACAGTCGATTTCCAATAGTTAACTCCCTTTAGAGGCCATGTATAAATGTCATTGTGTTTCACAATCTGAACAATGTTTGGAAACGGGCGAGTGGGGTAAAAGTCATTTGGATTGTTTTTCATGTAAAAATATCGGTCCACTGTTGATCAATGTTTTATGTTGGGAATTAAATGGGGTGAAGGAAGTCTAACACAATCCTGACTATTCAGATTGTAAAACACATTGACATTTATGCACGGTCCCTTACTGGATGAATAATGACAATCGACAGTAGCAAGACTTTATTGTGTTGTTTATGTATCGTAGGAAACTTGTCGTCGGTTGCTGTACTTCACTGTGCCTCGTGTTGTGGCCGTCTCACCACAGATGAGACTGGTTGAAGATAACCCAGCTTCTATCTCTCTCCTTGAAATATACAAACAGGTTCGTCAATCTCTCTCCTTGAAATATACAAACAGATACGTCAATCTCACTCCTTGAAATATACAAACAGATACGTCAATCTCACTCCTTGAAATATACAAACAGATACGTCAATCTCACTCCTTG
>JAULBR010091224.1:0-12332 GCA_032355825.1 Melanodrymia aurantiaca
GACGTCCAATAACCGCTGATTTATAATCGATGTGTTTCTAGTGGCGTCGTTAAATAAAACAAACTTTACTTTTACATGTTCAGTTGCCTTGCAGAACGAATCTTCTCGAATGTTAGTGGGGCAAGCGATTCAGATGACATACGTGTACATGTGTATTATAATTAGTATATAGTTTCGTTGTCTTGCACAACATGATTAACTTCTCGAATGTTAGAGCTGGGCAAGAAATGAGGATAGCCGTGATGATGACGTTTACGATGATAACAGTTACGATTACGATGATGGTTACCATGATGGTAATGGTGATGGTAATGATAATAAATCCGATGGTGGTAGTTATGGTGGTATTGATAGTAATGGTGATCGTGGTGGTAATGATAGTAGTAGTGGTACGTGGTGATGATGATGATGATGATGATGATGAAGACGACGGTGATGATGAAGACGACGGTGATGATGATAATAATAATAATTGTAGTAGTAGTGGTAATGATGGTAGTAGAGCTGGTAATAATTTTGATGATCATGCTAATGATATATTACAACATATTTCTGGGTAATAAAGCCTTTTATAATGATTCAAATTAACATGTACTCACGTTCTTGTTTAGAATATCAATATATGTATACTCAATACAAATGGTTATAGTAGCTTAATATCGAAATTTGCCCAACACATTTTGGATCGTAACAAAATAAGTAGACAAAAGTCCAAAGACTACAAAAGCTTGGATATACTGTATTAATAGTACTAAGTAAAAACACTTATTTTACACTCGTGAGTTTTAAGATGGGTGCCACCATACACGCGCGGCTAATGTTGTTTGTAACATACTTCTGGCTAATAGAGCATTTCTTATTATTAAAATGAACCTTTATTACTTACAAAACGCTTCCAAATTTAATATCCACAACCATTTCTATTTCGAGGACAATCTAAATTGTCGTCCAATTTATACCTCTATATTTAGATCGACGACTCTAAACACCTTTTAAATAATAACATATTTAATTACCTTATCCACTAATTTATTTTTAAATCCATAACCCACTTTTTCCATCCCCCTTCTATCCTGGACAGGAAATCCAGCCGCTTGGATTGCGTACCCAGGACAGCGTGCTTGAACCTTAATTCGATATAGGCACGTAAACTTTTTTTAAGTAAGTAAGACTTACAATATCAATTTGTGTTTATCCTATGTTTTGGTCATCCATATTGTTATAGTAGCTGATTGTGTATATGTATCTAAACCAATTTGTATCGTACTAATTTATTGTAGGCAAAAGTCCAAGAACCAAATACTAAGCTACATACGCAATGGATATACATAATTATAGTAAGCAATATAATTAAAGTAAACGTTAATTTTAATAACAAAAAATGATCTGTTAGCAAGAACTATGTTACAAATAGCCTTAGATGCGCACATACGGTGGCACCCGTTCTAAAACTCGAGAGTGTGTCTTTAATAACAAAGCAAGGCGCAATCATGTGACAAAATCATGCGCATTAGGTGTGCATCCGTCTTAAACTCAGGAATGTGCCTTTAATCTGTAAATCCTTATTTGTTTACTTAATATACTGTATGTGTGGAAGGATATGTCAGTTTCTTAAATGTTTCACTATACCCTAGGGCATGTGGTAATAAATGTAGCCACACAAATATACCACTGGACATCACATGATTATGATATCCTGTGTAGGTAGAGACCTTCTCAAACAAACAAGTACAATGCGTTTAACATTACAAAGTAAACGAATTTGTTATTGGCGTAATCTCGAACATAGCTAAACTAGTATAAGTCGTACCCAAATAGAATATTATTAAAAATAGTTTAGTGATAAATAATAAATAATTATTCTCACCGCCAAATTATATTTCTTTATTGATACTAATAACGTGTGTCTCAATAATATGTGTGTACAATTTATAAACGATTACATGTATTAGATACAGACACCTCTTCGTATTTTGCAACAAAATAATATTTTAAATTAAAGAAAGTTAACTTGCCGAACTGTTAAACTAAACTCACTACGTGCCATCGTCTTTTGAACGATATACAGAACATTTTCATTTGCTATACAATGTTATGGTAATTTCAGCACGTCTAATGCGTTTGATAGGGATATAATTTCTTATATGCATGTACAGTGCATGCAACTGATTCGAGTGTTCGCTGTATGAGTGAAAAGAAGTGTTTCATTGGTTATTTATGTATATTACTGTTTTGTATTTCAATATTTATTGCATTTATGTCATTTATCAGGTTGGACGGAGATGGTGATTTTCATAAAAAAATACAGTCAGTTTCAATATCACTTTGTGTTATGTTGTTTAATTAGAAAATGATTATTTGATATTCTGAGTCCTGAATGAAGTGAAGGAGAGTATAATATGTATAACTATATACATGTACATGCCTTTTTTAGTTATCACCTCTTTATCTCTCCTTGGCAACGTGTTTAAACATGTATACGAAGTGAAATATTTTCAAATGTTGCTAGTAATAGAGCCATATCCTTTTTTGTCAACATGCCTTATGTTCAATAGGGCGAGCGTTCTGCTACCAAAACAAAATGTTTTGTAACCTCGCCAGTAAACCCGTTGGGTTATTTCCTATTCCAACCAGTGATCCACGATTGGTCCGTCAAAGGTCTGGGAAAGTGCACATAAAAGATCCGTTACTGTTATTTGAAGAAGAGTAGCATATGTGGCGGCAAAGCGGTTTTTTTCTGTGACCAAGTGTCGATATAACCGAGCGGTTGACAATAATCAATGTGTTCCAGTGGTGTCGTTAAACAAACAAACTGTATTTTTTAGCTTCTGGCACCAGTTTGATTCAGTCTTTGGTACTTTGTTAGACATAGTCCAATTAATCGCCGTGTTTGTCCATGAAAATAACCATCTTCACAATAATACTAGTTTTTAGCTATAATGGGCAGATGAAAAGTTTGCAAGAAATATAATGTACTAAATATGTTTATTTATTGCTATAGCTTATTTCACTTTACTGATTCAAACAAAATATTAATAGCATCTCATTTTAAAAGAAAAAGTATTTGCGATTAATAATAGTACACGCTTATTAATGTTGTCATAGCAACTGAGCATTTGTGCACTTGGAAGAGCATTAGTCATGGGTTTATTTTTAGCTAGAACAGGTGCGGATATGGCTAACAGGACTGCTGGCGAGCTAATTGTGTGTGTAGATGCACAACTCCCGTTCATCCCGCCCGCAGTCCGGGCTTGGCTTGGCTCATTGAGAAACGAACCAGCTGTTTTGATGCCAGGAACGAGCTCAGTTCCGTGAACAATTCTCGCACTAAGATACTAGACAAGTATAGACAGAAGCGCCACTCCTTTTCCTCGCGTGTGTGTGTGTAAGAATCTGTAATATATCTATTGACAAAGTAGTACACTGTTGTAGCACAATAAACGTGAGCCATTAATGAGAGATTAATTGCCAACGTCATACACGAATACACACAGCGATTGTGAAGCAGTATAACTTGTGAATGTGTTAGTAAATCAGATTAATGTATAATATGTGTGTATATATATAATATTATAGATGTGTATATATATTACATATGTGTATACATAATTATATGTAAATAAATAAATATACTAGTATATTATATCTATTTATCTATATACATGTGTACATGCATATAATTATGTATATATTACATGTTTGTATATCTATTATCTATATAATATATAATAATATATAAGAGAAATACAGCGGCTATAGACGAGTCGTGTGCTATTTTGCCTACTAGTATTAGGAATATGGTTACACCCTGTTAAAACAATGACAGCCCGTCGATCAAAAATGACATTTTCGGGCGTCAAATGGACACTAACACTCTCAAATCTGAAAACAATATATTATAGAGAATATTACACAAACGGCCGTTAGAGATCTGTGATTTACTCGTAGGATATGATGTATCATTCATTGTCCTCCCATGTCATTGCTGAATGACCGGAACTCATTCCACGTCAGATCATCAAGGCCATGTAACCCACCATCTCAGATTTTCCACAAGTATATAGCTATAACATATGATATAATTCCAAATTTCAACTCAATATGTCAATCTGTTCAAAAAATACGGCAGTTTGAAGTTTACCACTTTCTGGTTAAATTCTGTTTTGTTCTTTTCAAACAACGATCTCTAACGTACGCAAGTGTAATGTTCTATTTGTTTGCAAACCCCTGGAAATCAATTTAAGCCGATTAATTATCCCCTAATTAATATCAGAAACATACTTCATTGCAATATGCATCATTAAATAATTTGGCACATGACAATACAAATCTTTTTACATTTCTTAATTTCACACAAAAAGGAAAAAGTGGAAAATTACGATTTACAAAAAGATTTCCATCATCAGATTAGCTGATTTATTTAAATATTGTCCGTTTCTTTTGTGTACATCTTATTTATGTTATTTATGCTATGTATAATTGTACCAATGGCCATGCTGGCTTTGGTTAATACATGTAAATGAATCTGAATCTGAATCTGTCACGAATGGTGTCGTAATTTTCAAGGTAAAAAGACTGATAATGTCTGACAGTCTCCAGGTGGAGTGAGATACAGGAATTAGGAGCCAGTTTCTTGTTGAAGAAATATTCTGATATATTATTGTGTATATTTGAGGGTGTCTATTACCAATTGACAATGTTTATTAGCCACATGTTACTGAATATGCTTGCCATCAGTTCAAATATTAATTTTTTGATTAACGAAAACTGCCAGTATTGTGACGTAGCTGCATGCACGCATCAAACAAAGAAACGGAAATTGTCTGTGTTGTAAAAGAGAATAGATGCGCATATCCAGAAATGAAACCGGAAAGGCAGGAAGGAAATGGTGCCAGTATGTTTGGGGCCCACTTTTGACTTGACTTTCCTAAAATGTACCGTGATATGGCGCATGGTTCTGTTAAAATATCATTTAGCATCGACTATAATTTATCATTGTCATGAGTTTAAACTGAGATGCTATTAAAGCAGTAAAACTACTTCAGATTGTGTAAAGTTAAACAAATACATAAAAACCTATTCTCTCCTATAATATAAAACAATATTAGAAAATTAGACATTTAGACGAAATAAACATTAATACAATAAAAAACAAATTCGAAATTGGTGCACATACAACTTAAAATAGGAGAAACTTTACAAGTTTGAATATTGATACGAAAGATATACGTCTAATTTAATTTGTTGCACAAAAACACTGGATTACTGGATTATAGTTATAAAATTGGTTATATTCTTTCTCCAATGTGTACAAATCTTTCTGTTTGTAATGGTAATAATATTATATTCACCAAATTGTTGTGAACGACTCAAATTTATTCAAGAAGTAGTTTGTTTGCATTTATTTTCTTTTTTGATGCGTCAAGTTCAAGAAATTTAGTCTGTCCATTTTCTCTTTCTTTCAAAATTTATTTATTTGCAAGAATATTTATTCCATGTAATCGAGCTCCGTTAAATACTGTGAGCAAAACATGTTTAATAAACTTCTAACAGAAGATAACTTACATATTATATAACACATATCAACACCTCTACATGCGTTCACTACCAAAATGCAGTCACTTCCGGTAAAATGATCTGCCGGAGCAAACATTTTTCCATATTTTGCCGTCTGCGAACACCCCGTATAATCACTGCTTTGGCTGTGGTTGTAGGGCACACGCCATCTCCACGTCGTAGTAATATCCCTTCAGCGCCCACCAGGTGCGTGTTTGACAATGTCAGTGCTTTGTCGTTTAGATTTAAAGGCACACTCCCGAGTTTTAAGACAATGCCAACGAACGCGCGCGTCTTATGCCGTTTGTAATATATTTCTGGCTAACAGAGCATTTTTTGTATTATTAAAATTAACATTTACTTACATTATATTTTCTATAATATCAATAATGTGTTTATCCATGTGTTTCTGGTAATCTAAATGATTGTTATTCATGTAGTATTAAATTATTGTAGGCAAAAGTCCAAGGACCACACTACGCTATTAGTATTATATACGCATTGGATATACATACTACATGTATATTGATAAAATTATAAGCAATAAAATGAAATTAACTTTTAATTTTAATATTAACAAAAAATGCTTCATTAGCCATAACTATGTGAGAAAGAACATTAGATGCTCACGTACGGTGGCATCCGTCGTAAAACTAGGGAGTGTGCCAACAGGATGAAAAATAAGAGACAAGCAAGTAATTAATGGAAATGTTTGCAAACCACAAAGCATTATTTTAAGCAAGTACTTCGTGTGTACGTGTTAAAATGTCCGACATGTGGACAAGACGCGCGGCAAATAATAAAACAGTATAATATGAGTATCGCCATCTTGTTCAATCTGGCGATAATTCAACACGTATGTAATTAATGTTATGCATTTTTCAACATGCTGTCGTTAGACATGTTTTGCCAATTGTAATTATATAAAAATATAAATGTTTTAAGTAATTATTTATCTGTTTTGAAAACAAACGATGGACGTGAACATGGGATACTAGTATACAAATGGCAACCAACAACACTGGATAAATCTTGAAAAAAATTTTGATGAAAAATATACTAAATTTCATATATTTTAAATGGAATTAAGACGTATTTCCGTTTTAGTGGTTAAATACAACGTCAACATGTATGATATTTATTAACAGATAAATGGATCATAATAATTATTATGCTATTAATTACAGTTTTCAATTCCATATTTTTGAATGCACAAATAATGGAAATCGCTATATACAGTGTATAGATTACTTTGTCGTTTTGGCGCACACAATACACGGAAAATCACGACATCGGTTCCTTTGTGTGCAGATGCAGAACACGATAAGTGAGCTGCAGGTCGCGGCTGTTTGCATGTTCAGATCGATATCGCTGGCAGTACGGGCACTGTGGCGCGTTTCTCAACGGACCCGCCGAGCATTTGCCTGCATGAAAGAAAACTATCGATCGGTTATTCTATTGCAGCGCACCGTGGGTCGTCTATTGGGTTAATAGTACACTGCAGAAGTGAATGAGCAACTAACGAATGAATGGTGCCCGTGTGTGTGAATGAACAAAATGCATGTAAATTGCAAAGCAACGTGAATGAAACTGATGCGTATGAATGATATGCAGAAATAGTTCCGCCATATCGTGAATCGCACGAACACTGGACAGTGGTTGTTAATCAATGGGTCGCCATAGCGTTCACGGTGTCATGGCAACACAAAATAAACACAATGGATGCGATGATTTGTGATTAATTCTACGCATGTTGTAGGATTTTGTTAATGAGAAGTGAATATGCAGTGTGAACGTGAATGAGTGAGTTTCCGAGTCGGTGATAATGAGCGCTATGTACATACATATGAATGTACACGCTAATATGACACGGGATATGGCGGATCATGTGCTATGTCGACCACGATGAGCGTACAGTAACTATATACATGTATGCATAGGTCTTTCTTTGTGTGTTGTAGCATTTCATGTTTCATACATCAGCGCTCAAACCCGCAATAACAATACGCCGAACAAACGGATCGTGTGACAAGGTGACAAGCTACGGACATCCGCACCACGTATTATGATAAGAAAACTTATTTAAAAACTTGTCCGAATATTTCTGCCATTGCAAAGTCACACTTTATTTTGATATTATTTTATTGATTAGTTTAGACCTGAAAAACATGCTGGCTTGTTGGCGTTCCTATTTAATACATTTTGTGATCGTTTTCGACTCATGCGTGGCAAGCGAAAATGATTATTACCGAATAGCCATCTTGATAGTAAACAACTATAGTATATATCACATAATAATAATAATAAATACACATACAAAATGTGACTTTACAAATTAAGACAGATTTATTCCCGTAACGAATAAATGTACAAGTACAAGAAATACGTTACCAATTCCTATATAAGAAACACCCAGGTATTACATGGTATGTATTGAATTGATACACTAAGTAGTTATTTATATATAAGTAGAAGCAAGGGTGCGAGGGGATATCTTTGTTAAAATGCATTCTGAGTTTCGGATATGAAGCTAAATCCAGGATGTAATTAATTCTATAACATACCATAATAATTACTGAACTGTAATGTCGAACTCATGACCTCTGCATTACTGCATGCATGAATTACACCCTACAGACTAATCAATATAAACGGGTTTCATTAGGAAATCTCGTTTTGAAATGATTGTTTTTGTCAGCACGGGGTGTTGGTGGGGGGGGGGGGGGAAGTCAGAACATCATGCGTCGTTTTTAGTTGAAAATTCCAGTGCGCAACATATCTACAAGCATGCATGAACAATATAGTAATAATAATATTATCGTGAAATATTGCAATGCGTTATTCAACACAAAACACAGACTACCCAGAACATAACACACACGTAAACATACCATTTGCATACAATACTAAAAGAACACATAACAGTGTAGTGCTCAGTGATAAATACCATTAATAGTCTATCTTAAAAATAGATACAAAACAAACATTGATATTGTATATACTGCAAGTTACTGTCTCAATAATTTTATTGACCTATAGGAAATGGATGAATGGATGAACGAGGTCACAGCACGAACACACCCAATTGACCTATAGATTAAAATTCTTATACTATTATAGTAATTATTAATAATATAGTACACGGCTCAGCGGAAAGCAGAGCGCAGAGCGTATGTATACACTACCAGTAGGTATTCATTCCATTGAGGAAACCACTTCACAAACCAGTGACGATTTCATTTCAATATCAACACGTTATGTATGTAAATAAATAAATACCTAGTTATAACCTCACAGTCCAAGTGCGTAGTGGTATCAATATTTTATATTATGTTTTAAAATGGACGTGGGTCACGCTGACCGATATTGCGCGCGACAAAGTTCATGTCACGTAAGACCCGGCCGGTCGGCTGGACGGCGTGTATACATACGTTATTAGCTGCGGCGCGATAACACCAACGTCGTGGCTTACATAAAGCAAGTGCTGGTCGTTTCAAACAGATAAAGGTAGGGAGTTCGAATGGTTGTTATACGGTGGCGTATTTCCACACTGAACTGCGTTTTAAAACCATTCATGACTATCAAGTATTATATCGTTACATATTATGTACATAATTTATTGATTATCTTGTAGTTTTGGAACAAAATTTGTTTTAGTGCACAAACAGCGAACTGTGTGTGGACATCTATGTTATATAATGTTATAATATACATGTATATGCTTTATATGTATGTAATTTAAAAAAACATAAAATGATACCGAAATAATTCTACAGTCGAATCTATCGCACTTTTAAAATTATTTGACTTCAGTAATAGTTAATATAATTTATTACTAGCTTATCAACAACAACACAATTTAAATGTTAAAGCATGCAAATAAACAATCAATCAATCAATCAATCAATCAATCAATCAATAATAACTTAAAATATTCTTGGTTTTTAACTTGTGCTGAAAATAAGTAAATTTTGCAAACATTCACATACATGTAGGGGTATATCATTCTTGATTTTCATAATCTAGAGTGATGAATACGCACATTTTCATAACAAATTGTCAAAATGCAAGAACATTTCATTATGTCGAAATTGAAATACAAACTCGGATTTGCCATAGATTTCTGATGTGTTGATTTATACAGTTATTTTTAATATTGTTATTTATATTACAATACAGTCATGTACTTATTTACAGACCAATACAATATTTACTGGCAAGGGGAAACGACAGAAACAGCACAATATAATCATAAATTGAAACATATCTACGTACATGTATACACGATTACTTGAGTAAATAGCGATTATTACAATATTGATTATATTTATGGGTTTTCGCTTAGTATATTATAGTTCATGCTAAAAGGTTAGACGCAAATTCTAATATTATTTTCAAGTGAAAGCAAACGCATACTTATAACGATTGGACATAAAAGACATATTTATGATATTCATTATTAATAGAAATAAACCCTTTTTTATTATCGCGACAGCCTTTTCATCACATTCACGTCGGAAAGTTTAAAGTCATTATTTTGGCGCGAGAAGCAGGATCACGTGACGATCACGTGAAGCGAGTTAACGGAATCACTTCCCTTGTTTATTTAGAATTGCATACATTTATTAAAAGATTCTAAAGATGAGCAAAAATATTATATTATGTAAAATGGCTTGTTACGCGTTGTACGAATATCTCACCAAAAAACCGTGTGGTCCATCAAAGGCCATGGTGTGTGCTGCTTGTGGGAAAGAGCACATACAATATCAACTGCTGTTATTCGGTAAGAGCCAATGTGGAGGCGGTGGCGGCCGGTTTCCTCTGTGACCAAGTACCGACATTATATATAACCGTGCGTTTGACATCAATAACTACTGATTAATAACCAATGTGTTCCACTGATATCGTTTAACAAACAAACACCCCCTAATACTATACATTCCTGACCCGCTTCTCACAATTACGACAACTCTGGTATAGGTTACAAAAGTACATTTTGGTAGACATTAACACCGCGAAACCGCGCTAGGTTATCATTATGATGCCAATCATGTCGTTCTTTGTATAATTTCTAATAAAGGCCAAGGCAAAATATTGTAATAAAAGTGACAGCATTATTGTTTCCGGAAGCTTCACTTCCTGTAGGTGGTTTGGAAGGTTGAAGTCTATATTATAGTAGTGTAACGGAGTGCGCGTCGACAAGTATATAACGCCGACAGCGCTGTGGTGACACTCTGTCACACAGTCGTCACGTCCTTCACCTGTGTGCATGGTGCATGTGGCACTTCCACAGTGGTGATCAAGATAACAGTTTGTTTTGTTTAACGACGCCACTGGAACACATCGATTATAAATCAGCGGTTATTGGTCGTCAGACGCAAGGTTATTATTAACACATGGTCACAGTAAAAGTAAAGTTTGTTTTATTTAACGACGCCACTAGAAACACATCGATCATAAATCAGCGGTTATTGGTCGTCAGACGCAAGGTTATTATTAACACATGGTCACAGAGGAAACCCGCTGCCGCCACATAGGCTACTCTTCTTCGAATAACAGCAAGGGGTGCACTATCCCATAGACAGGAAAATAGCCCATAAAATGTTTTGCGCTGTGGATGATAGATCCATAGACCCATCCCGCCACAGGCACACTCTACCTCTATAGACTATACCGATTACGTCCCCATGGTCCCACTCCCTTCCACAGCGTTGAATTAGTATTGTGAGTTTTCATACACGCAACTCAGTACGTGCTACCAGCTGGCATATATGTATCAAGTTACGCTGTGATAATTCACAATATGAATTCAACACTGAATTATTGCAACACACCGTTATTGTCATCTTTAATAGTATGTATATAAAATTACATTATAACTCACAATATGAATTCAACACTGAATTACTTGAACAGTATCATACTTAGTCTGTGTATACTATAGTATACCATTACGTTATTAATCACAATATGTACATAAAATTACATTAAATTTTGATAACTCGTAATTTGAATTCAACACTGAATTGTTGCAACACTGTATCATAATTAGTTAGTATGTACATAAAATTACATTGTAACTCATAATACGAATGCAACACTGAAGTATTGCAACACCCAGTATCATTTGTTTAGTCTGTACACAAAGATATAAATTATTATAGCTCGTAATAAGAATTCAACACTGTAGTATTGGAACTATCAGTATCATATTCATTTTAGTCTTTACATACAAATAATTACATTATAACGCATAATATGAAATCAACGGTCAATTTTTGCAACACACTATTATATTTCGTTTGAACATAAAATTTAAATTTTACTCGTAATAATTATGAATTCATCGCTAAATTATTTTAATACTTAGTACCATATTTTTAGTCTATATATAGAATTACGATACGACTCGTAAAATGAATTCAACATTAAATTATTGCAACACTCAGTTAGGTCATAGTTACTCTGTATATAAACTTACACAATGCCTCTGAACTGTATCTGACACTACATTATAACTCACAATATGAAATCAATACTGAATTATTGCAATACTTAGTGTCATATCAATTTAAGTCCGTGCATACAATTACATTATACTGTAACACATAATTAATATAAATCAACACTGAATTATTGCAACAGTCGGTATCATAATTTATGTAGCATGTACATAAATAACATGGCATTATAACTAACACATTGGCTGTTCGGACTTTAAAAAGTTTAGAAATCCATTCAAAATTCATTATTATTTTTATTTTTTACATAGTCCG
>JAULBR010091235.1:0-12331 GCA_032355825.1 Melanodrymia aurantiaca
TCAATATAACCATGCGTCTGACGTCCAATAACCGCTGATTTATAATCAATGTGTTTCTAGTGGCGTCGTTAAATAAACCAAACTTTACTTTTATTAGCCGAAACTGTTTCACACCTAATTGCATCCCTAGAAGGAGGAGCGGGATGTATTTGAGCGGTAGAGCGTTCACTTAAGGCTCGATGGGTCGAAGGATCAATGCTCAGCAGGGGACCCGTTGGGTTATTTCCCGTCCCAGTGATCCACGACTGGTCTATCAAAGGTCGTGGTGCGTGTTATCCTGTTCACTTTCCGGATACATGTACTAGCATATAATTTGGCACAAAGTTTTATCAGAGTATAATTATTATTTGACAATCCGCCGAGAGCCATCTTGGGTCTTGGTCAGAAATCGAAAATGACCGCCATTTTCTAGATGGCGGTATTGATTTTGTTGAATTCGATTTTATTTCATATTATTTCCTAAACTTCTTTACCAATGGGTATCGGTGGATTTTGGAATGATTTAATCTCAGCAAACTCAGTGCAAATGTCATGCTAGTTTCTGGAAAGTGAACACTCGATGGACTCAGGAACCCCACAATGCATCGCGCATTCCATGAGCAATCCGGCAAAACCATCCCTAAGAGAAATGAGGTCAATCAATCTGATTCAGTGATGTCTTTCAACAAACTTTTGTTTGTGGAAGCTAAATCTTTATTTAAACCTCGACAGTATTATGTTTGTTTCACCATCATCTGCACTTGTCATATTTGGAATTGATTCAGCAATCAATACGCTGGTTAATAAAAATCTAACACACTTACAGAGTAAGCAGTTTGTTCAAACGTTAATCTTTGTAATTTATCGATTATCTCAGGTGAAAGTTTCAATGAAGTGCTATAAATAGAAATAGTCTATAAACTATTAATACATGTAATGATTTATTGGATACTGTGAACAAGAACGGCACTACTTTTACATAAATAATGAAAGCTTTTAATATATCTTCTATAGGTGGATATTCCAAACAAGAACGACATTGCTTTTGCATAAATAATGAAAGCTTTTAAAATATCGCTGCCATGTTAGATAATTTCACAAAAGACTATTTTCTTTTCAAAAGGCGGAGAATTTCTGGTATATTTATCTAAATGGAATGACTCCTGGGAATTTTGTTTTGTTCATGTATCTTACTTTTTTACAAGCCTACTTTGGACTTCAAATACGTTTGGCATTGGACTATTCATCCCTTTGTATTGTAACATTGCGTGGATGTGTGGAGTGAGAATATTAAAAGCGAAAAACACAAAACACTATGGTGCCTGGCATATATTTTCTCAACCTTGTCTCATGCACTAGTTCATGTATACATATTTGATAGTAAATGGGTGACCTTGAAGAGAACAATATTGATTAAAGCTATGTTAGTTCTTCTAGAATGTGAGGAGCTGTGTATAGCTCGGTGCAAGTGTCCGCCGGAGGAAACCCACTGCTGCCACATGGGCTATACTCTTCCTCTAATAACAGCAAGTGATATTTTATGTTCACTTTCTCAGGCAGGATAGCACACACAACGGCCTTTTAATAGACCAGTCGTGGATCACTGGTTGAAACGGGACATATCCCAACGGGAGGAGGATAGATCCTTCGACTCATCGAGCCTTAGACGGACGCTCTTGCGCTGAGCTACGATCCAGTCCTTCGCCTGTCACTATGCACAAACAACACGGACTAGAATATATCCGTTGTCAAATCTAAAGTCTCAAATGGATTGTCTGCTTAATGCATGTCAACTTGCATATATATTTACATCAAAGGGTGTCCTCTCAAAGCAGGTAATGACTTACTTAATAATAGAGGTCAATTTGTTTCAAATATTATAAGTGATTTGTTTCTTCAAAGGATGTCTTCTGATAACAAGTGACTTCTAAATACATACCAATGTGTACGCCTAACATTATTTTAAAACCTCAGGGCATTAAAGCCAGTGATTCGATTATAAAACGGATGCCACCATTAGGCAGGTTATAATTGTCTTTTGCAAAAACATGGTTACGTCACGTTTTAACAATGGCTCATGAGTGAGTGTGCCATCACCTCTTTATTCAAAATTCCATTGGACTTTCGTAGACAGATAAAGTTTGATAACTTGAGGATTTTCCACACATTGAGAGCATTTATGGCATCCATCTTACAATAAATTCGACCTAATGGCGTTAAATCGAGTTCATATTTGGTCATGCATGCATCACATGGTGTGAACACGACTAGCGTGTTCGTTCAAGAGAAATGATCCATTTGAACCGTAATGCACTCGGCGAAAGAAAAGAAAAAACATGTGACAGTGGTATCTATAATTGTCAACTGTTAATTCACCTTAAAACCAATTGATTAATTATCTACTCAATAAGATCACGCATCATGTAACTGGTAATTCCATAATGCGTTCTTTCTATTCTTTCAGCCCACAGTCGGACAATGGTGTTGTCGGAGGTAACTGCGGAGCTGTTGGTACACATTTCCGGCTGCTGCGTGGTTGTAAAGGAAAAGAAGGAAACCTGCATTGGCTAGTATGTGTGAAAATCGTTCTGGAGTATACGTAAAAATTGATGTTGGAATCGAGAAGTGAAATACATTTCGTTCCTTCCTGGATTTCGAATACTGGATTTAGTGCTTGTGTTCGTTCTTCCATTCATGTACTGAATACGTTCTTCGTTTCGACTTAGTAACACAGTTTAACCTAGCGTAGATTGTTCTTTAAAAGAAAGGAATTAAGTGCACACGCCAGGGAACTATAATAGCATTGTGTTAATATTTGTGTCAAATTGTTTATTTCGATGTTTGGAATGTTACGACATGTTTTTGCTTCCGTTTTCGAACAACAGTAGCAACATTTCTATTATGATTCAAAGTCGTGGCTTATGACTGACTTCTTCTGTTTGTTCCCATCGAAACCCGACGAGCATAACAACGAAAAGATCAGTAGTTTTATATAGAATTGATCTTTTGTTTTATTGTGACAATTCTTGGATTTAAGTATCAAATCAATACTAGCAACCGAACCGAGAAAGCACACCTGTCAGCTACGTGCATAGTAAGTAGTGAGAAGCGAACTGGGTAGCCGTGAGTGTGCGTGACCGCTCAGGAAGACTATGACCAACACGACTCTAAACTGTGATGCCATTCTCGCCGACAAAGCTGGTCCCCCGCCTATGTATAACACTGGAACCCGATACGCAATCGCAGCATTACTGACGTGTTTCCCCATACTATGCCTTGTCGGTAACACGGTGGTCATCTTGTCTGTTGCAACCCACCGTCGACTGCGGACCATCACCAATGCTTTCGTCGTGTCACTGGCTGTGGCAGATATGAGCGTCTCTGTGTTCGTAATGCCCTTGTCTATATACCAACAGCTCAACAACAAAGAATGGATGTTAGGGGAAATTGTGTGTCTTATTGGTACCAGTTTCGACGTGATGCTGTGCACAATCTCAATATTCCACCTCTCCTGCCTCGCCATAGACCGCTATTTGGCCATTTGTCAACCGTTTGTGCACGAGCGGATGACGTCACAAATCGTGGTCATGATGCTGACTGGTTGCTGGCTGATACCCATCTTCATTTCGTTTGTACCAGTGATGAACAAGTGGAACACGATCGGTGTTGAGGATTATATTCAATGTGCAGCGCCACCTGGCGCCAATGCCTGCATGTTTATCGTCAACGTGACGTTCGCTATAATCTGTTCGGCCGTCGCCTTTTACATTCCTGTAGTGTTCATGGGTGTCTGCAATTGGAAAATTTACTTGTGTGCCCGCAGGCAAGCCATGCAGATTCGTAGCTTAGATAACTCTGTACACCATCACCATCATCTGAAAGGAAAAGGCAAATTTAAACAGGAAGCTAAAGCAGCAAAAACGCTTGGCATCATCATGGGTTGTTTTAGTGTGTGTTGGTTTCCATTCTTTATTATAAACATATTCGACCCTTTGGTTGGGTACAAAATCCCATATGTACCATGGACGGTTGCGTTGTGGCTCGGCTACATTAACTCTGTGATGAATCCATTTCTGTATTATTACTTCAATAGAAACTTCAAATTTGCCTTTCGCAGACTCTTAAAATGCAAAGTGTGCCGCGGAATTAGCGAGTACGAAGAGGAAACGATAACGGGGACGACCCACCTGACTGAATGACAAGAGGCCTCCCAGCTGCGAACTCGAGACAACTCGTTAGACACCTGCATCGATGACGGCGTCCTCAGCCACTCTGGTACGGCAACCTTCCATTTACCAGATGTTAAGGCCGAAGATGAAAAAATCGCTTCAATGGCGCTAACTAATAATGAACACCGCTCTTCCTAGCGGAACCAATGAATACATCGCTTACTTCGATGCTTATGGTAAACGGTCTTTGTGAAGTTTGACGTATTTACGAGACTTGTTGAAAGATGTGGAGCGTTTAAGTGTAAAACGACTCCGTTGAGAGTGATGACCGACCGTTATAATGTGTCTACGAGAGAAAATGTTCGTACTCTCAAACTATGCAGCTGGGATTTACATATTGATTCATAATACCTCGTACATTGGTCAAAAGTGTCGCTTATAATTATTGGGATGAAGAAGAAGAAGAAAAAACGAGAAGTTTTACATATCAAAGTAAAGTGCAACATCTCAAACCTCTTAAGTCTTTGGTTGACTTCCACCTGTTGTTTAGTTCAAGAAGTGGTAGGGATAGTCGGGTATACTGTTTGTAGCTTGTGACCTACTCACCCGTTCATTCCTGGATACCAATGTCTTAGTGTACATCAAAATCCTGTGAATTTCGGTGCAAAAACCTACGGATTAAATGACCAAGTGGAAATAATTGAACACGCTGGGTATTAAGAATTCAGATAGTGTTTGTCGTAATCACAACTAAATGGAAAGTGTACCGATAAGCCCCTCTTTCTACTTGGAAATGTCAGTATATATTGCAAAACATTCATTGTAATATTTAAAATAAGAAAAAAACAAGATTTCATCTTCGGTGTGCCTCATGCCAATTATAACCGTAAAAGTTCTGTGCCACTACCGGTTCAGCATAAGGCATGTTCGTGGTAACGCCTCTTTTGCATTCCAGGATACCACGTGATCGGCGATTACGTCATCCAAGTTTGGTAACGTCCTTATTGTACCCTCCGACAAAAGAGTCCTGAACTGGTCAATTTATTATACCTAATGCTCAATATTGCAACACCATACATTTTACATTTATCTAAATATTTCAATCATTGAGATGTGTCTAATTTGGTCACGTTATTAAACGCTTTAGGATCATAACCTACTCGGTGTAAAATTACATTAGAAACGACGTTTTTAGACTGAAGTAATCTTCGAATCCCTCATGATCATTAAGCGACTGGAATATAGGTGAAAGTCAATACAAATAGACTAGTCAGAATTTTGGTGCTGTCATAATTGTTGTTGCACGTCAAGAATAACAGATAATCCGTCCATATGTTCATACGTCCACAGTCCGTCAAACTCCTATGTGTTAGGACGCGATTGTACCAAACACTAACTGCGTGCGAACTGGCACGAACAGATCACTACGGAATATCACGAACATATTACTACGGACTTGCACGAACAGACTGTAAATCTACCGTGATTTTAACACCACACTCACGAGTTCTAAGACCGAGGCGTGTTCAGAGAACGAATATATCGCGAGTTTACGCTAGACTGGTTTTTGTACCAATACTAAATGAATGTGATATGATAGAACACGATTGGTACCAGTTAAAATACACGCGAGATTTCGCGTCTCTGAACACGCCTAATGTCACACCGTACGCGCGCATCTAATGCTATTTTTAACATATTTCTGGCTAATGGAACATTGTTATTTATTCAAATTAACATTTACTTACATTTTATTGCTTACAATATCAATATATGTATTGTATATCCATTGCGTTCTTTTGTAACTTAGTGTGGGTATTGGAGTTTTGTCTACAATAATTTAGTACGATGCAAATTGATTTTATTATAACACTTTGGATGACCAGAAACACAAGATATATGTATACATAACTATTAGCCAGAAACATGTTACAAATAGCATTAGTGGCGCATCCATCTTCAAACTCGGTGGTGTCACTTTAAACAATCGAACATACACTGTCAATTCGGTCTTCGTCGTGTTAATGAGTGACCGTGGAACACTTTTTTCATTTTTGGCGTGTGAGTAAATGATAGGGAGCAAAGCATTGCTTCAATTATGAAATGTTCCGCGTCTATGTCAGTTCGTATATAACAGTTGATGATTGGTGAAATCACGCCCTCAGATACATGTGGATTACCGTGTCGTTCTGTTCTGTTTGAAAGAAGTATCATTGTGATAAAATTCTGTAACATTGATTTGGACGTGTTGTTAGTATATGTATAGAGAACACATTCACTACTGGGTAGAATCACTATCGTTTGTGAAAGCGTGTATGCATGGCGAACGTGATATTGGAAAAGAGCGTGACAATTGTGATCCATTCATGATCGATGTAGGCCTGTATATGACATTTGTCTACATTTTAATATATCCGATATCATATTGGTAAAGTATGTCCATATTGTGGTAACCCTATTGTATAGTCGTTAGGCTGGCTGCAGAACTGTCGCTGTTAACCTGTATCGAATGTTATGAAAACAAGTCCTCTGTGAAACATACAAATGCTCATATGAATAGCCAAACAGTTAGTTAAATAAATGTACTTTAAAGATAAACTGCAGGCCTGTTAGTAAGGGAAGTCCACAGGGTTGGAAGATCACAACATGGGACAACCTGTTATTACAAAAAGCATCATATTAAAAGTCGGTGCCGACTAGGCGATGGATGAGGTCTGATCTCGACATGTATCTCGAATCGTTAGTGGTTACAGACCATCGCTCACCAGTTTGGCGCCAAACATTTCCACTCTGTTACGCCTGCAGATAATAGCACATGCCTTAGAAGTGTTTGAACTTAGAGCTTCCGTGTTTTGTCGAGCTATTCGTACAGTGTATTGCAAGCACTTTAGGTAAAATAATGACATTTTGACATTTCTGTTGATGTTTAGAATCGTACTATAAAATGCTTATAATCGCCTAGTGAACACTGACACACACGTCCGATTTGAAAGACTGGTGTCACCCTGCCCCTACGAGTGCATCTAATGCTATTTGTAACAAATTTCTCGCTAAGGCGTATCATAAAATATTGTTTGTTTCCAGTTACCCGACCGACCCTAATTTGGACCTGCCGACTCTAAATCTTTTTTCGTATGTCAAAAAAACAGCTTAATAGAACATCGATTTCCACGAAACCTATTCCAAAACTATTAACACAGTCCTGTCAACACCTATTTAATATCCATGAATAAAACTATTTTCCAAAATAAAATGTTTTCCTACCTTCCTACCCTATATAGCACCTTTTTTCCCCGGCCTAATAGAGCATTTATTAAAATTAACATTTACTTACAATTTATAACTTAATACATGTGCATGTATATCAATATAATTATAATAATATTATGTCTATCCGATGCGTTTGTATTAGCTTAGTGTTGTCCTTGGACTTTTGACTAGTATAATTTAATACGATACACATTATTATAGACAAACGTACACACTAAGCTACAATAACACATAGGATAGACATTATACTGATATTGTAAGTAAATGTTAATTTGAATAGGAACAAATCCCCTATTAACCAAAACATGTTGCAACTAGCACTAGATGCGCTCGTACGGTTGTATCCGTCTTCAAACTGGAAAGTGTGCACATCAAGCTTATACACTAAAAGACCCATTTGATTTGTCCAGATAGGCACCATATCCAAACACAAAGATTTTCTATATCCCTCTCGTGTGCCATATTTTAAAAAAGCCAAGCCTGTCTAATATTGAAATTGGAGCCATTCGGACTCGGTTTGATATGCTACATGCACATAAACAAATCTGTTTTGGCCATCACAATAGAACTGTTTGGCATTTCCAATGTACACAAATAGCAGCAGTTAATATGTGATGTTAACTGTGACCATAATGAGTTTAGGAATGACAATCAAGTGTGTGATAGAACAGAAGTAGTTTTACAATAGAAGTAATAATAATAGTAGTATTACATTCGAACCTGCTATAAAGGCTTCGGAATGTCACTTGTCCTTCTGCCGCACTGGACAGCCTTGTACTTGTACTTGAGAACAGACTGTGTCCAGTAGGAGGTTCATGGACCTTTGGTGGCTATGTACAACATGAACACAGCTTAGACAGACAGACTTGTCCTTAGAGGCACAATGCCTAGTCTTAAGACGAATGCCACCGTGCTTGTGTAGATAATGCTATTTATAACATATTTATGGCTAATGGTGACTTTTTTAGTATTAAAATTAACATTTACTTACATGTTATACTTACAATATGTCAATGTGTTTCTGGTTATCCAAATGATTATAATAGTTTAATATGCACATGTGCCTAAAATAATTTGTAAGCAATAAGATGTAAGTAAATGTTAGTTTTCTTAATATTTTAAATGCTCTATGACCCATTCAGAAATAAGCTACGCATAGCATTATATTCGCACGTACAGTGGCATCCGTCTTAATTATATATCAGATACTCGTATGTCTTTTCTGAACGCAAGTTCATGTATTGATGTCGACCAATATATCAAGTCAACCACATCATAAATTGCACTTAGTGGGTTGTTTACGTGCAAGGTCTTTACATACGGGTATGACCGTATTCTGTAAAGCTCTAGCCACGCATGATGATCTTTCATCTGTGCGTACCGGAAATTATACCATTGAATTTTAAACTAGTTATATCCCTACAATCAAGCAGATGCCTTTGAAATGAATGTGATTGTGTATGCTCCAAAACAATGTAACCAAAGATGTTCAAATTAGGTGCAAATGATCGTTGCTTGCAGCTATAGGCCTATTTCATATTAATTTTGATTACTACGAACTGATGGAGCTATGTTATTGCATGATTGATTGCTGTATCAATAACAAAAACGGGTATATTTGCTGAAATGTGTTTATTACTCTCAAACAAACAACAAAGACTGTTCGTTTGGTGAGCACTGCGCCTGTCATACAGGTATTGGTGGCTCTTTCAATTACTCTCTGTTAACGTGTAATGGGGAGCACTTTGATTGGACAAAGACAAACAGTTTGTTTACAGGCACGAGCGCATTGATTAACTTTGTTCTCTCTTCCTCCCCATCTTGCTATTTTGAATGCTGGATCACTAGAACACCCCCACCCCTTTTTTCAAGTATATGCCCACGATCGAAGGCTATGGTATGCATATCCCGCTGGTGAGAAAGTGCATATAAAAGATTCTTTTACTGCTAGTGTGAGAACATGTATCAAAATCACCTTTCGATTGAACACCAGTATAGCTAATGAATTGAGCAATACGCTCTATGCTTTAAACAACGGCTATGTGTCTTTTATATGCAATTTCCCGCAGACATGACCGTGTCCACCACACCCTTTGTTAATACCAGACTTGTAGCACTGGTTGGATCAGGAAAACCCTATCGTGGTCGACATGACGCGATGCTACATCCTGTAAACTCGCCCACCTGTGCTTGATCCTGTTGCGTGAACCACGCTAAGTGCTTTTTCATTCTTGAACAACAGCGTGACAGATACTTAATACTCATAAGGTAATGCTTTTAAACTATAGACGTTGTTGTGCTAAAATGTAGGCAAGTATATAAAGTCATGCTAGCTTGCTTACCTTGCCTGTCGTGGACAGAACTCTCTGGCGAAGTCAGAGGTTGTGCCCATGACAGGTGTGCTTGAACAGTTTTCTGATGGAAGCACACCAAACATGACCCAACCCAACCCTGCTTACCTTGGGTACAGCCTCGGCATTGAGTCCCGACCTTTGATGGCGGACCGTACCCAAGGCGGGATGGTCTAAACCTTCAGTGGACAAAGCACCTGAAACTAGGCTAATGCCGTCAATCTGCTTAATGTAGAATGCTCACGGAGATGGATGGAGAATGATTAATCCTGAGAGTGAAAGATATGTAGTAACATAAGTTACAAAAATATAGTACAGTTATGAAAGAAAGAACGACTGCTACATTATGTTACTAATTTGTATTTAATTATTATTATAACAATTTAAATTACCATGTTATTGATGTATAAATTATACATGTATGTATGTGTATTCAATTATTAATGTTTTATGTGTATAATGTGCTGACGTCATATTTATTTTTGCACCGATACCCCTTGCATATTCCGCAAAACAATTGTTGACACTAACTACATTGCATATAATTAACATGAAATAAACTATATTATATATGGTTGTATAAATGTGTGTGTTAAGTTTCATATTCGTGTAAATAATGTCTGACTGAACATATTTATATGGTTATTGTTTTGAACTAACTTATCTAATAATTTCTGCATTCCACATTCGTTTGTGCATGCGTACGTATTATGCTTAAAGTGCGTGTTGTTTGAGCAAACAGCACGTGTACTTAACAAGGCATTCTTATTAATTTAAATATAACCGACTCTACCCGAAACACACCGAAGCTGTGACAGTGGCTACACGTTACTGAAGGGTACATGTATTACCTACCAGTCGATAAATAGTACCCCCACCCGATGAATTTGGCAGCAAACACGTCTGATATGGTAAAGATAACGTTTGTTTAACGACACAATTGGAGGATAATAAAATGCTCAGATAGCCTGCTCCGGGAGATAATCCGCGGACTATCTGCATGTAATTGTTGAAGTGATCTCTCCAATCTCTCCCTGCCGAATGGGAGAACAGTTAGCGATTTCCATGATTTTGTTGCACGATCAGCGGTTATTGAACGTCAAACGCACATTATATGACAGGCACTTGATGCATATACCAGTTGTGGCGACATTGGATGGGATTAAAAAAAATAATAAAAAATAAAAAATTATTTTAAAAACATATTATAGGCAAAGTGAAGCATAAAATAATTTTAAAAAATATTTTTTTTGTTACATCATTTCAAAATATACACGTCTACTAAGTCTATAATAATTATTATTATAGACTTAGTAGACGTGTATATTTTAAAATGATGGCACAAAAAAACAAGAACAAATTTTTTTGTAATACTTCACTTTGCCTATAATATGTTTTTAAAATAACTTTTCTTTTTTTTTCCTCCCCAATCCAATGTCGCCACAACTGGTATGCATCAAGTAAGTGCCTGTGTATATACTCAGTCAAAAACTGTTAAGGACCACATATACAGAATCAGTTGATCTAAAGGGCAATTGAATTTCAACATTAAATTATTCCTTCATTTTCCATACAATATTCGTTCATTACCAGCGGTCCTTAATGTATTTGATTGAGCTTGATGCATCTGAAATATATTTACTTAAAGAGAACGTGTCAGCTTTTTTAAAAATAATACAGAAACGCTGTTCTTTTTCTTATTGGTTAAAGCAGAAACTATACTTCGTGTCTGAACATTTGTAGTATGTTTTTCGTAGATAACTTTAGTTTCTAGTTTTGTTCAACGTAAAGAAAAAGGTAAACATTTTGAAAAAAAATATCCTATTTTTGTGTCCAAATTATATAACTTCAGGTTAACAAATAAAAATATTGTAATGCAAATACATACAAAATATCTTCAGAAAAATCAATGGCCGACGATGTAGCCAAAACAGCGCTATACGTTCTCTTTAAGTAACTAGTTATACAAACAAGCTATAGCTAGATGATCTGCTTCAGTCAACAGCAAGTCAAAGATATATAAATATATCATGCAATAACCATTTATATCATGTAATAACAACCAATAATATAATAGGCTATATGCATACCTTGCAATACTCATGCAATAAGGCAATATACATACCATACACTAATAGGCAATAATTATACCATGCAATATCAAGCATTATTCCTACTGGTCATATAACAATTGACAGTTTTAGTACCATTCCGGTATACTAGAGTATACAACAAGGCAATGCGCGTACTATATGTTGCAATGCATTTATCACCAGTCAAGCGATCTATGACGGTAGGTACATTTGTAGATTTAAGTAAATATTGAAAAGTATAGATTTTAATACATTTACTATTTACTCTATGTATATTAGATTATAAATATATTATTATATCAATGTCGCCGATATCCTATCATGTAACTTGTAAGGAGAATTCCTAATAAGTCGTGAAACTTAGTTTAAACAATATTTATTACCGTCATATAAGCGGTTTGGGATTGGCCAACAGCCTATATAAATTCCTCTCCCTACATGTATAATTACAAATATTTCATAACAAGAT
>JAULBR010091246.1:0-12331 GCA_032355825.1 Melanodrymia aurantiaca
ATTATACGCAAATTAATTGTCTTGTGGCTGGCTCCATTCCTTACGTCACGAGAAATGGTGAGCGATCGTCTTTAACATGAGGTGCCTTTATCTGGACAGTGAAGGTTTAGTCGCCCCCGCTGTGGGTACGGTCCGCCATCAAGGGCCGGGACCCTATGCCGAGGCTGTACCCAAGGTTATAACTTATTTACTGCTTATATCCAATTAATGTTCAATAATGTATGTCTTAGTCACTGCCTGTCCTGGACACTGGTTGGTGTAAGTGTAAGTAAACCTACCCATTGAGCCTTGTGGAGCATTCGCTCTGGGTTGGAGTCGGTACTGGGATTAAAAATCCCATATGCCACGAATGGGATTCGAACCCAGTATCTACCAGTCTTAAGACCGATGCGTTAACTAGTGTGCCACGGAGACCGGTGATTATAATTATATCAGATGGTTTTACCCTCATATACATGTAGTTGATAGTACTGTGCCAAATGACATCCAAATATGCAATATCCAGAAAAAAATGTGGGTGGTGCTTAACTATATTTTAGATAATAATACCAAGCATGCAGCGATTTCTAAAATTGATGTATATGAGACCAGGGATTTTCCTGAATCATAGCTAAAAATAGATTGCTGAAAAAAATCCACGAAAACATACGCTTAAATTGCAATTAATCTTTGCAAAAGACATGGCGGTACCATAAGAACAAATATTTTAACATACAATAAAGCAAGTCATAATTTATACTAGACAGTACTACGAACTGCAAACCACAAAACTAATTTGAATGATCATAATTATAATTATAATGTAAATAATTAGACCGTATTTAAATTATCTTAATTTACATGATATGGTCATTCTATATAGTAAATGATATGGTGGCGAGGGTGAACATTGCATAAAATATAGTCAAACTTTTATATTACAACCACCTGCGCATTAAGGGCTATTATGGTGTGTCTCTTATGTACATGTATAAACAATTCAATGTCTTTCAATCTGTACGGAGAGTGGGGCGTAGTCCAGCGGTAAAGCGTCCGCCTGCGGCTCGATGGGTCGAAGGATCGATCCTTCTCAGAGAACCCGTTGGGTTATGTCGCGTTCCAACCAGTGATCCACGACTGGTCTATCAAAAGCCGTGGTGTATGCTATCCTGTCTGAGGGAAAGTGCACATAAAAGATCCCTTGCTGTTATTCGAAAAAAGAGTAGTCTGTGTGGCAGCAGCGGGTTTCCTCTGTGACCAAGTATCAATACGACCGTGCGTTTGACATTCAATAACCGCTGATTAAATGGGATTTCTAATAGCAGTTCCACATGAAAACCCTTCTGATTGCTACCGCCTAAGTCGACCAGTGTCACACTACTGGTTAATAATGGTCGTGGTATGAGCTGTCGTGTCTGGGGCAGTCAATGTTGCTGGGCTTCGTGTCCAGGAAAGACATGCTTGAACATCAATTGGATATAGGCTCGTAAATAAGTGTGACCGCACTTCCGCTATGAACGTAGGAAATGACCGATACATTACAAATATTTACACATCAGTCATTCATATATGGTGACTAACCGATCTGTGCATATTAATCAACAGCAGTTGTCTCCCATGGTTCCACTGTTGTATCACAGTCTCGTATCACAAAAACATGAATATATAATACTGACGTCCAAAAGAAACTATAGCAAGAAAAAAGATTTAAATTCCTTTATTATTTGGATTATGGAAATGAAATGGTTGCTCGAAAGTTTTCTCATTTTATGGAATGAAATTTTCTTCACATCATGCCAAAACACCAGTGTCAACATGTTTTGGTTTTTTTCCAGTATTTTCTCGGGGTCTTGGTAGGCCTAAATTTATTTTGGACGCCAGTATGCATAATAATTATCTGATTAAGAATATTATTAACAATAACACTATCCCATACAAAATCACAATTTACAGTTCAATTAGAAATACGAAGACACGGTAGTAATATCAAGACTTAGTTATTAGTGCAACCATGGTACTATTATACTTCGTGTCTGAACATTTGTAACCTAGTATGTTTTTCGTAGATAACTTTAGTTTCGTTTAACGTTGAGAAAAATGGTAAATATTTTTGAAAATAAAAAAATGTCCTATTTTTGTATCCAAATTATATAACTTCAGAAAAATCCATCGTCGGCCATTGATTTTTCTGAAGACACGAAGTATAGTATCTCTATTCCTAGCGTAACCACGGTTCAAGGTCAAGATGTTTAACGTCCACGTTCAGAGCAAGCTGTTATAGCAGACGCCTATCGTGGGAATCATGTATACTACTAACTGACATTAGTTTAGTGCAATACTACGCGTGCTTATAGCTTATGGTACACACTATATATTCCAACACTATAATTACACATTTTTGGCGGGTGACGCCATTTTTGCAAAGTTTTATGACTATCGCCCTACAATAGGTATAACATTTTCTAGAACACTATGCAAATCACAGACAAAAATACCTTAACATATCAAAGAAGTAAAATAAAACACGTCAGCAATAATTATTGCAATCTTCAATTCAACTACATGTATACAAATTACGGTAGGACGTTCCAGTAGTCTCGCAAATGACCATATGGTATTCCAGTAAAAACACGCAAATGACGGTAGATCGTTCCTGTCAAGTCTCGCAAATAACGATATTGTATTCCAGTAAAACCACGCAAGTTTCGGTATATCGTTCCAATAAAATCTCGCCAATAACGATATGGTATTCCAGTAAAAACACGCAAATGTCGATAGTACTTTCCAGTAAAAACACGCAAATGTCAGCAATGCTTTCCAGTAAAAACACGCAAATGTCGGTAGTACTTTCAAGCAATAGTGAATCTTTCAAGTAGCTGGTCGTAGTCTCCATCAGGTCAACTGTATGTAGAATTACGACAGCAATGTGGAGTCAGAATAAACACGTCATTAACTCCATTTCTACCACGTGACTGACAGCAGTAATATCCTGTAGAACCATTCGAAGTCAAAAACGAAATAACTTCGGTTAGAACATTTCCTGTTCATCAGCGTAAATAAAAGCGATATTGTTCAGTTCAACCACGTGGATTCAGTCACAAACATAACTATCAATGACGTGAATTTCGACATTATCACTTGATGGTAACATAACTTCCAATTACGGTAATTCAGGCATTATCATAATAGTTGAACCACGTGAATTCAGACAGTAACAACTTTTAATCACACGAATTGAGACAATATAATATAGTTCAGCGGCGTGTATGTGGATTCAGACAATGTCCTAGAGTTCGACGACGTAAATTCAGATGGTAACAACTTTCAATCTCTGGAATTCAGACACTATCATAGAGCTCGATAACTTTAATTCAGACAATGATATCATTTTCAATACAGACAATATCAATGCTCGGCGATGTGATTTCTGATGGTAACAACTTTGAATCACAGCATTTCTGACAATTTCATCGTCCTAGACGACGTCAGTTCCGACAAGGAGTTCGACCACGTGGATGTGGACAGTGACATCTACTTCAACCAATTGAATGGCAGATGTTATCAGCAATTAAATAACGTTGTAGATGAACAATTGGCACGCGTCTTCAAATCACTACATACACAGAAATCCTCCCAGAAGGTGTCATTGGCTTAAACCAGCATTGGCCATGCATGCTCTCCATTGCTATCCAATTTCGTTGGTCTTGAAAACTTATTAACAACCTCTTCGTACCTATAAGTGTTATAATTACAATGATGTCGCCACATTTATTTTATTGGAGGGTCGACAGTAACTGCAATATGGACACGAAGAAGCATGTTTTGTTGGATTTCAGCAAAATTATGTCCATAAGACGAGAGAGAAAAAAAAAGCACGCTTCAGTGAGTAAAGGGGACGCCGAAAGCCGTGGAATGGGGAGACGGAAGGAAGATTCCGAGGATGATGCACGCTGTGACCACCATGAAGACAATCAGCAGGATACGATCGAGGATCAGAGCTAGTTGCTGCCATTCGTACTTGATGTGATCGCGTCGATCCTGATCGGCAAGACGCATTTCGTTTTTCTCTATCGTCTGATACACTTTTTGAAGAACTTTCATGAATTGTTTTTCTGTGTTGTCACTGCTGGGCGGGGTTCCCGTGGTTGAAGGAATTTTTCTAGTGAATCTGGGTGACATTCCGCCATTTTCTGTTAATTTTTCGTTTTCGTATTTCACGTAGTAATCGTTCTGGGGTATGAGTAGCTGTAAAATTACAAATGAGTAAGAAAACGAAATGAGAAAAAATAACATAGATCTAGTTGGCGTTGTCATGTAGTAAATATACAAAAAAAAGTTCCATAATTTGGTACGATAGTAATTATTTTGGATACAAGTACATGTTATGCTACTATAACAATTTGCATGAGCAGAAACTCATAATATCATTATGCATATATTAATATCAATAAGAAGGAAGTAAATGTTAATTATATTAATAACAAATGCTCTATTAACCGGAAACACGCGAAGAATAGCATTAGATGCGAACGTACGGTGACATCCGTCTTAAAACTCGAGAGTGTGCCTTTAATAGCTATAATAAAAAAAAGTACCGATGTTACATGATTAATTCAGTATACATGTGTACTTACCATTCCTCGCTCTGGAGCAGTGGCTTTTAATTCCACTTTAATGAAGAGAACTTTTGCAAAGACTCCAAAAAATATCGACTTGACCATGCTGGGAAGTTCGTGTCCTCTCTGTCCCTTGTGATGTATGTTCAGTGTGAGGACCGTCATGGCGGTGGCAGACGACACCACGGCAATGGTTATGCCGTAGTACAGAGCTGAAACAGACAAACACGCTGTATGTGTGCTCCTTTAAAACACTTCAAACACGCTGTATGCGTGCTCCTTTAGTTCAATAAAACACTTTCTGTGCAGATCTTTATAACTACAGTTTCTATAACTACGCTATTGGATTATACTTATAATTGATCATCAGATAAATTATTAGATGTGAGATATACAGTGATTGAGACACATGGTTTCAGAATAAATCCGCTGTTCCACATAGGCTACTCTTTTTTAACAATAAGCAAACACATTTTGTTTTGAATGCACGTAATTTAAGATGAAGACTATACAATACAGTAATACATTTACATGTGACTATTATCATAGTAAATGTGACATTAATAGCTTAAGCTACATTGTATATACACCAGGGCCGTACCATCCGTGGGATGGGGATGGTGACGAGGTGGGGTGGGAAGCTGCCACACCAGATAATTTTAGGAAAACAAAAAATTATATATTTTGTAAGTTGTCTGTTTAGAGCCATGCTAATTTTGTTAATCTTATGCTCCAGATGTTAGGATATACACATGTAGCACTCCTGGCCATTCAGACTTTAAAAAATTCCAGGGGGGGGCACACCCCTGACCCTCATATTAGCACGTTCAGGCGCATTGCACCCTCATACCAGTACATTATTGACCTTCGCAGGATCTTGGCCACGGTACGGCCCATGTGATATTCGTGTCGCTTTTCTCATCAAATTCGTCACAGATTGCGTTGGACTTAATAACTACCGTATATGACAACACCTGAAATTAAATGGCTTCCTTGTTCTATAATGACGCAATGTTCTACAATGACGTCACTGTTGTATATAAAGCCTCTGTTCTACAATGGCGTCACTATTCTACACTAATATCACAGTTCTACAATGACGCTCGTGTTATACAATGATGTCACTGTTCTACGCGATCGCAACTTCATCCTTATCCAGAAAATTTAATCCCCTCTAGTGTATTAAGCGGACAGACAGTGTAACTGTTACCCGCCGGAAGACCAAATCACTCAAAACAATCCACATTACGGTTATTTACATAAAATAATTTTAAACAAATGCATACATTATAAACATTATACAACATAATACAAAGACAGTGTGACTAAACGACTAAATCAATGACATACCCAAATGCTTATCTCGGCAGACATTACCAAACGACTAAATCATTGACATACCCAAATGCTTATCTCGGCACAAGACAGAGTTGTAGGAATATTACAAAACGACTAAATCATTGACATACCCAAATGCTTATCTCGGCACAAGACAGAGTTGTAGGGATGCTACGGAAATGTTCAGATGGCATGTACCCAGAAATCACAGCTGAGGCAGCAAGGATACAAGGTGTTCGCGAAAGGTGAGTATATCGTGTCCCATCGGTGGCACCCGTCGTAAACAGCCATACTGTTTTGTCGGATGTTTTTATTGTTAAGAATAAAATGTACGAAAAACGTTCAAAGTAGGGTATTGCATCAGCCGTCATTTGTGTCAATGATGCGTCATATCGTGAAATAGCCTGTCAATATCTATCATAAAACTTTTTTAAAGTTTTCGGTAGTCGTTCTGAACAAGGACACGGTGTTGCTTAAAATCGGCATATAATGAATACTCCCTAAAGCGTGTAATAAGTTGTGATATGTATATTCCTTATGCTGGAGCAGATGGAATACTGTGTTAGGCGAGTATACTAACATACATTTTACTAACTGAAAAATTTACTAGTCTCAATGGTTTTCACAGTTATAACTTTAATCTAATATATAATTTTATTATAATGTCGTTTACGTCTACGGAAATAGCCGAGAAGTTGCGATTGTGTTTCCGATGACATCACTATCTATGTTTAAACATGCTACGAGCAAATAATTCTGACCGTGCCACGTGCAAACATTAATAACTTTTGAGTCAGCAAACAATTAAAACAAATAATGGTGCGCACTTTATGATTAATAGTTTACGTTGACTGGTTTTGCTTTTTAAAAATTTATAATAGAAAACCCTACAAATATCGATATGGTATTAATAATATAACATATATTGCGATTTATCATCCATGACTTTCTTAGAGGTATTTATTGTATTTTAATTTAATATTCTCAGGGCGTTATCTACACATGGAGATAGAGCATATTAATTTTAGAGTTGATTGGTTATCCGGTTCCGAACTTGATAACTCTGGATACGTTAGTCTCTACTCTAAGCGCAAGGATATGATATTTTGTTAACATGCAAATTTATTCCACTTGTTATTAATATTCCAACATATTACACTAAATTGCAGTTTCAAGATCGGTGTGGTAGTAAGGGTGTGATTACATGTTCTACATATTCAGAAGCCAATTCTATAGGACAGTAAAGCGTGAGTAAGGGTTCTACGTGTTCGAAAACGATCCTGATGGGCAGAAAGGGAGAGAAAATGCTATACCCGTTTTGAAAACTATTCTACAACCTAGTGTGATGCAGTGTAGACTGCTATTCACTAATGTCAAAGAACCAGCAGTTGAAAACTATTCTAAGGGATGATATGATTGCGGCTGAAGGCTCTACATATTCTGAAACCATTCTACAAAGTTCCAAAGGTTCCACGGGTTCTGACATCAATTGTAAAAGCAATACTGTTATGAATCCAATGCATAAGTTGGTAAAGTTCTGAATAGAGACTATGCTATTAAGTGTTTTCAAACCAATCTAAAGCTTGGTAAAGTTGTTTGTACAGTCCATATACACATGGTCTCAAATAGATTCTACTGAATCACAATGGTGTAGTTAAAGACAACTTCTGAATCTAATTCCAGAGGTTGGTAAATATATATATACAGTATATATAGTAATAACTATAACATTATATGACTTGAAGCCAATTGTTCGGGATGGTAATGATATTAATTAAAGACCGTTTCTCGAGTTCTTTGTTTATCCACAAAATGATGACAACATAAAGTAAGTTAATGCACCGAATCATGCTCATAATGTTACGTATCCAGTCAACAGGATAGCATGGGTTAGTTATAAGGCTCTACGTGTTATAAAAACCAATACTACAGGGTGGCGAGGTGTGAGAAGGAACTACATGTTATGAAACCCAGTACTATGGGGATGGTGTGAGCTTAGGTAGGTGTCTATAGTGTTTACACCGGTTCACTCCCATTATGACTACTTCCCAGTTTGACTACTCCCAGTTTGACTACTGGTAAAAATAAGACTGAATAAAAACACCTCTATGACATTGGACTGCTCCAAAATAGACGCAGAAGGGTGGAAAACATATTTTTCGAAGGGGTTTTAGATATATAGGCAAAATCGACTTGGTGTCACGGCGGTGTACTGGAGGTGTGTTGAACTTTGCATTAGTTTTGATGAGTAATCTTCGTAAGATGGTTTCGTGTTTGAATGATTTTTCTTAACAAATATACAGACATTTTAAAATATACAAATTCTGTTCGTTAATCTATGCATAAATGCAGTTCATTGTCATTGAGGTGTGTTTACTCAGTCTTATTTTTACCAGTATTCAAACTGAGAGTATTCAAACTGGGAGTAGTCAAACTGGGAAGATACCGTTTACACCAGTACCCACCAATAAGCGGCAAGACGTCTGACGATGGCGGGAGCATGTCGGCCACTATCATGAGAAAGACCGTCATTGACAACAAAGTAGTGATTCCCATTGATATTTTCTCGCCGGAGTCGGAGGGCATGTAGAATCCAAGAAGTGAAACCATGGTTATCAATAGACAAGGCACTACGAGGTTAAACATGTAGAAGAGTGGACGTCGCTTCATCAGGATGTGGTAGTTGACGAAGATGTAAGGCTCTGGGCAGCAGCTGAATATTATAACCTACCAAACAAAGACTTGGCATTATTTCTAGGTGCTTGTGGGTGTGCGTGCTCCATAAGACTTGTCTCATTGGGTGTGGTGTTCTCGTGGACTGCTCTATGGAGTACTAGCGGTGGTGTGTGGTAAGTACATTGCACTTCAAAATGATGTCATTTTGATTTTTAATGACTGCCAAACCTGTATATAAAGACCTCATAATTATGTGATTTAAAAAAGTGTCCTTTATGGACATTATGGTCTTTATATACCGTTAGTAACTCAATCAGTGTGTATACATAATGGACTAAACTTATGTACCCTTTATACACTGACTTAACTATATCATTCGGCATTCATGTTTAACAAGGATAATCTTTGTTTAAAATTTATTTTTGTTTAAATTGATTTTGGTTGTCAAAAAATGGATATTTTTGTGTGGACAGAAAGCTGTAGAAGCATGAAACGGACACTCACAGTAATAGAGTATAATCGTTTTATATAACGAGGATTAAATACACGCTTCCACCAGCATGTTAACAGTAGTAGTTCATGAACTGACTGTAATACAGATCCATGATAGGCAGTGCACATTTTTAACGAATAATGTATTGTCAAAATGAATCATAATTGAGGTGCAATGTGCTTAACATGACGAAAATTCAGCCAAACTTCGTTACCTCGAACCTAAAACTAACCAACCAAACAAATAGTTCGAGACAACCGATTTCGATATTACAGAATTCGAGATAACGATGTTTGACGGTATATAAAAAAAGGACAAACAAAATCTAATCGCAAGAAGCAACTGCGACAGCAGCCATGTGGCTAGCGCTGCCGCCGTGGCACATAGAGCATGCTATGTTTTGAGGACATACCGATAAGCGGAAGGACATCGGATGATGGCGGCATCTGCTCGGCCACGATCATCAGGAAGACCGTCATGGACAACAGTGTGGTGATTCCCATTGATATTTTCTCACCAGAGTCGGAGGGCATGTAGAAGCCCAAGAGAGCAACCATGGAGATGAGGATGCAAGGCATCACCATGTTAAATAAGTAAAAAAGAGGCCGTCGCTTGATCAAAATGTAGTACTTTATGAAGATGTACGGCTCTGGGCAACAAGTGAACTTAACTTCCTGGAATTGAGATATAGAATGTACAGTACAGTATCATGTGGGTACTAGAACATCAAAGTGACAAGTCTTAAGAGTATAGTAAACGGATGGAAATACTTCACTGTTATATTGAAGGCACAATGCTTAGTTTTAAGATGTATGCCACTTTGCTTGCACATCTAATGCTAGAATTAACGTCTACATACATCTTATTGCCTACAATATAAATATATGTATATTCAATGTGTCTTTGGTCATCCAAATGGTTATAATATCTTAATGTTTACTTTTGTCTAAAATCATTTGTGTCTTGACAAATTATTGTAGACAAACGTAAAAATGATCATATTAAGCTACTACAAACTCATTGGATATACATAACTATATTGATATTGTATGTAATATCATGTAAGTAAATGCTAATTTGAATAAAAATACTCCATGAGCCAGAACTATTTTATGAAGCACGGTGGCAGAGGTTTTAAAACCAGACATTGTGCCTTTAAATATCATCATGGTTGTGGAAATACCTCTCGAATGAAAAGCAAATATCTGAAATAAAAACAATATTTGGAAAGCAGATTATAGCCATATCAAACATTGTATTAAGCTACCTGGATGTAAAGAGAATTAGTCTCGAATTTGTTCTGGTGGTATTTTTATAGGATTTATTATGTATCTTCTGATAAGAAAATACAATGTACAAGAAAAAATCCTTTTTCATCTATGTTAATAATTATTGTATTAAATCATTTTATACATACTTTAAGACATCATGTAATAGTTTAGTTTATATTACGAATATATCGCCACTAAAATTCATAAATGCATAATTAAATAGTTTTGTATGTTAAAAAAACCAAAAAAATTAATAGTAAAACATCGTATAACCTTGAGTAATCTGGATATATCGAGGAAGGTCTTAGTAAACTGGCCATCGTTTATCAGCGACGACTAATATGGATATATCGAATTACTGATATATCGAAAGTATTGTTTCCATCTACATGTATTTAATTTCGTGATACCGAATTACAAATTATCTTAAATTTAATATCCTGTCTTATATTAGTATATTGCCACGGACATGCTTGTCGATTATTCAAACACCGTGGCTAGTTTAGTAGCGTAACATCGCCCGAACCAGTCGATAAATTTGGCACATAACTTCTGTGACAAGTTCTCTTTAAGATAAAATAGAAAACATTTATTTTGGTTGCTTTAAATATTTATACCATTTTTGTTGCTAGCTTAGAAATTAATTAATTTTATTATGAAGTTTTGTTCCAAATCCTCAATAGCTTTTTTGTTTTCAACGAAGAAAACGGTTGTCTAATTCCAAACTCCCCATAGATTGCTGCATTCTCTCTGTCTTGACTTGGATATCAACCCTGGCTCCGTAAATTATTCGCTCTGGACCGTCAGTTTGTTCACAAGGCTGGCCTGTATTTATCTTAAAGGGACAATCCCGACTTTTAAGACGAGTGCCACCGAACTTATACATGTACGCATCTAAATTGCTATTTGCTCTGTTTAATTAGCCAGAAATATGTTACAAATGGCATAAGACGCGCACGAACGGTGGCACTAATCCTAAAAGTCGGGACTGTCTCTTTAAGTAGCATAATCAAATTCAAGTATGTAATCACAGGATTGTCATATTAAAAAATGTCTCTGGATAACAACTGGATACAATTAACCATCTGCAAGAAACGTGAAACACATGTACATGTATATTGAATAGTAGTCTGAGAAAACTCTTACAAGGGCCTAGATGGACATTTTGTGTAATAGGGTCGTGTAGCCAACACAATGTCCATCTAGACCCTTGTCAGTCAGAGTTGTTTTCAGACTGATTGAAGGTTAACGTATGGAACCAACTCCAGTAAGCCGTCTTTGCTTGGTACACATGTGAGAAAATGGATGGTTCTGGGTAACAGATAGATCTGTAAATAAGACAAACATGCACATAGTAACTACCTTTATAACAGTATATCTAAGTAGAATCCACTTGTACTTGGAACCGATTGTATATCAAAGCCTGTGTTATTTTCATCATGCAGCATTACCATGTTTCAACATCAGCGGTTGTTTCTTGTAACAAAATAGTTATTGCTTTTTTGCCGTGAATCTCTGTGTTGGACTTGAGGATCGACACAGTAACAGTGATGCAATGTTAGTATTGACTGAATACACATGCCTGCGTAATCATGGAATATCATCCTACCAAAGCATCTGGGGCCTGTTCCACAAAACATCGTAAGTCTAGTTTACGACTAGTTGTAGACGTAAGCGTAAGTAGAGAAATTTCAATCACTAACGGTTAGTGATACGGTATGCGTTTTTGGTCCTTTGTGACATATTACACGTGGACGCTATTCGTTCCTGGAGACAAATATGTTTAATTATATTTTGGGAAGCTCTTTTAGTCACATATTTACGTTTACGTCTACAACTAGTCGTAAATGTTTTGTAAAACAGGCCCCTTGGGTCATTCCGTGTCAAATCACCCAATGGATTAAACCACACCGTCTCAGATTTTTATGAAACTTGGTATACTTGTTGATTGGGATCCC
>JAULBR010091257.1:0-12331 GCA_032355825.1 Melanodrymia aurantiaca
CGTGATAAGATTTTGACTGGCCCGAGGCTATTTTGAGTCGCCAGGGGCGACCGGGCGACCGTAAAGTGCACACCCTGATGTAGCCTATGTGGCAGTGGCAAGTTTCCTTTGTGGCCATGTATCAATATAACCATGCATTTGACATCCAATAACTGCTGATTACTAATCAATATTTGCCAGTGGTGACATTTTAAACAAACCAGCTTTTTTTTTGTTTCCAATGAGAATTAATATAAACAAATTTAATATTTTTCAGTTGGGGGTGTTCCGATGCCACGTGTCCAGAGATCAGCTTCTATTGGTGAGTGTGTGAATCCTCCCGGGCGTACCCGCAGCATGTCGATGGAGGAGGCTGACCAGCCTACTGGCGTTTATTCCAAGAGTCCCCCCAAGCAGTCGTTTCCAATTACTATGAGCTCTAGCCCTCCTTTGGAAGAGTCTCCCATGTCATCGAGCCCAGCCAAGAGTTAAACTCATTAGCAGATTGACCGGTTAATGGCAGATGAGAGATTGTTGTTTTCTTCAAAGCTCTTACCTTGCTAGATCGTAATGAGTCTTGTACCGAGTCATATGACTAGTGGGTACTTTTTATCTATGAAAAGAATGCCCCTTAGTGGAATAATACGGTTTGTCCTTCCCAATAAGAAGAAAATAAGTATAAAATGCTATGCATATTTTTGTTTTGATAATTGCTACATTACTTTAGCAAATAAGGTTTATATATTATATTGTTATATTTATTGATATAAAATGAATTTATAGACGTTTCATAATAAAAACCTAGCTCATTCTCTTTTGTATCCTTGGCAGTTGAGCGTTATCTAAAATGTTCGTTAAAATTTGCTCATAGTTCTTTTTACATTTTCTGTCTCTTCAATATGTTTATTAACTTGAAGATAAATACATCATTAAATTAAGTTTGTTGAAAAAGTTCTACATTTTTCATTTCTATTAATGTCTTTAACATAAGACGTCATTGCATATCATTTCCTATTGTTGTTTTGTTTTTGGCTTGGCTGCTTTTCAATTTTAAATACTTTTTCAAGTAATTAAGGACCAAGATATTGTAGCTTGCTGTTTGGTGATGAGGCGAGTTTTTATTTGAATGTTCACAACTCAAGAAATATTGGTCCAATTTGAGAGTATGAGTTTTTCACATCATACTAGTATTTGAAACTGTTTGAATTCAATGTTTTACACACTAACATATTACTATAGATGTTATAATTAGTGCTAAATAAATCTAAAATGACCCACAATGCATGAAATTCCACTGCAAACCATTGGATATCGTAGAATTAACCATTGAAAACAAAAATATTTCCATTCCTGGAAATAAACATGGACATATTTATTAAGCCTTTTGCAAGTAATTGAATTTAAACTTGGTGACGTCTTTCTTCTTTTCGTTGGCTTGTAAAGATGAATGATGCTGTCTTCTGTAGCACACTTCTTGCACTGTACACTTCCTCTGCAGTGTCATTGTAATATTATTGTCTAGGTTATGTGTCTCGGTTGTGATAGAGGTGTTTACAGTTTTTGATGACATGCTGTCTTGAACTCTTCTGTAGCTCACGTCTTGCACTGTACAGCTTCCTCTGAAGTGTGTTGTAATTGTCCAGGTCACGTGTCTGGATTGTGATAGAGGTGTTTACAGTGTTCGATGACTAGCTGTCTTCTGTAGCACACCCCTTGTACCATACAGCTTCCTCTGAAGTGTGTTGTAATATTGTCTAGGTCACGTGTCTGGATTGTGATAGAGGTGTTTACAATGTTCGATGACATGCTGTCTTCTGTAGCACACTTCTTGCACTGTACACTTCCTCTGCAGTGTTGTTGTAATTGTCAAGGTCACGTGTCTGGATTGTGATAGAGGTGTTTACAGTGTGCGATGACTAGCTGTCTTCTGTAGCTCATCTCTTGCACTGTACACTTCCTCTGCAGTGTGTTGTAATTGTCCAGGTCACGTGTCTCGGTTGTGATAGAGGTGTTTACAGTTTTTTATGACATGCTCGATTGACTTGTTCTGCTTCTCCATAAGAGCACATGGGAGAGGGTGTCAGCCGGAATCATTTATGCATATGCTGGTTTAGTTTGTTGTGTCCAGTTTGTAGTGAGGAAATGATGACATTCAGCTCTGTACAGCAGGTGGTAGTTACAGTGTATCAATCGGTTTGGCAGGTCTAGAGAGGAATTTAATATGGATGTTAATACTAATTTTGATTTGCTTCATGTATTTTAGGAGACAATAAGAACATTAAATTTTGTCCATTCATCTTATTCTCACCTTCGCACATCCCAATCCATGCAAAAGTTCTATTTTCTTTTGTCTATGTATTAACCCCGTATGGAAGTGAAACCATATAAAACCAATAAGAAAGTTTAGTCTGGTCATTTGTTTGAGGAAATTGCATATTGAAATAATGACGATTTGGAAAATACCTTTCATTTGGCTCTCTGTATGAACATACTACAGTTGTTATTAATTATGTAGGTGTTTATGGATATATACATTAACTAGTATATATATTATATTTGTTGACAATTTAGACTTTGTGCAAGACTTAAAAATTATTTTGTATTCATTATAATTTTATTCGAAGTAATTGAACAATAACCATAACAGAATATAAGTCAAAAGTTGCAATTTGTATATCGTTACTTGACTTTATTTTTCATGTGCTCTGGCAATACCATTGGAAAATTATACAAACGAAGAGATACTAATGTGCCAAAATTAAACATTGTTAAGTTTTTAAAAAAATGGCAGCAAGAATTTGTGAAACATACATCAGTCTGACTAGAGTTTTGGAAGTATTGACAGTTTATAATGAATATACATTACTGCACCAGGTTAAGTATCGTCAGAAAAGAAATAATATTCAAATTAATTTATATTTGCTTAAATATACCAAAATAGGAGAAATTATATTCTAAGTTCTACTACAAAATTAATAAATAGAAACTTCCAACTACCAAGACTTTGTACTGAAGTTAATTATAATTATAGGTAGCTCGTGTTGTGTTTTCTAGACGTAGTATTTTGATTTATAACAGATTACTGTCCTGTATCAGATTTCTTGTAGACTACTTTCTTTTTAGAAATGTTCTTATTGACATTTAATGAAATAGCTATTGATTGATTTATTATGTATATCTTGTCAAATTTTTTGTTTCAATTAATTTTATTTTAGTATAGTTTGGTATAATTATATATAAATATGTTCATTCAATATTTGTTAAGGCCTAATGGAATATTAACCCAGGCTAAACTAGTAATCTTTGTTAAATGTTTTATTATTATAAATGTTTTATTAAAAAAATATATAACTATGGGATTTAATGGATTAAAGCAATAGCTCCTTATTACAGTTTCAACTATTTTGCACTAGAATATGGTGCTGTATTTTTTTCTAATTATCAAAGCCTTTTATATTATTAATTTTATTACTTCTAATAACTGTTATGTTTAATCTAAAACTAAGCATATACAGCAGTGGTGCTATTTTGAATATGATTTCTCAAAATAGATTATATGGGAGCTTTAATATTCTGAAATGTTGTCTTTTTGTTGAAGTTGAAGTTTCATAATGGCATCTTCTTGCCAAGTTCATTAAATTATTAAATTTTTTGTCTTGGAATGTAAGGATTGAAAATTCAGTTACATGCATGCAAAAATATTCACTATCAAATAGTCATTTTGTACTAGAAAAATTATACTTTCGTAGGTTGGTATCTTATTTAGAATGAGCAATTGCGTTTGTTGTATTATTTTCATACATACATGTATACATGTATCCAATGTTTAAAACACAATCCTAACATTGAATTAAAATAAAAATACTAAAGACCAAGTAGAAACATCTGACTGTGTCTACCCAAAAATAGCCAATAAAAAGATTTTGATGTTAAAATGAGAAACAAACTATATGTATAAAGAATGGTTGTCAATGTGAACAGTTGACAGAAATTCAATCTAGTCTTGTCATTTACTGTAAAGTAAATTATTCTGTGAAATTGTTTTAACCAATGTTCAGTGATGTTCCGTGTGTATTTAAATAATAATGAGCAATATTGTTGATAGAATTATCTTTATGTTTAATGCCATAATTTACATTTGTTTGTCGCAAACAAATACAAAATCACAAAATGTTTAAATATTAACTTTTGAGACTTCTTCGTTTAAGGTGTTTTTCTCTTCATATATTTTTAACTGCCGTTTTACTGCTCACAATAATGCAATAATGGTATTGGCAATATTTTGATTGTCTATATATCTGTGTTCATGTCGTTAATTCTAAGTATTGTTTGATTATTTTTGTTTTGTATTGTATCTTAATGGTCAGCAATCTGACGTGTTCATTGATAACCATGTATTTGTATTTCTCAAGCTGAGATTTTACCTTTAATTAGGGAAATTGTTGAAAACTCCTCACTGTATTGGAAGATATATTTTATGGAAATGCTCTACTTTTGTACTGGTTCTGAATCAGACTATTAAGACTGGGATGTGGTATGTACAAAAACTTTTCAAATACCTGTAAAATAATTCTCACATCATACTCAAAACTTGGTTGGACCAGGAACCTCTTAGACAATTGGTCTATTGCTCAATTTTATGTTTTGCTTCATTCAGTACGAAATTATCATACATATAATATTACCTGGTATGGGTCTTTGTCAATCGATGGTATTAGTATTTTGAAGTGACAAATTTGAGTACGTTTTATTATCATGCTCAAATTTGCATATGAGGTCAAAAGTCATAGTAGACAGTATTATTGGATTTCGTCTCTAAAACTTGAAAAATGTATTTTTTTGCTTTTGCTCATCATTATTCATAATCTTGCATAATATTATTTTGTAATATAACAATAACTTGGATATATTACAGATTGGAGATCTGAGAATGGTCACAAATGTTGGAATTGCTTAATAAGTAATTTTCTGGTACTAAACAGTATTTGAAAGATGTAAGCGTAAGCTGCATTGGCAGGAATTTTAATGCCAAAATAGCATATTTTGAACCATTCAGTGAAGATTCAATAAGAAAGGTGCTGACTTAATATAGATGTCTGCTTCAGCATGTCATAATGTTTTGTATTATGATGAAGCTTTCTATTTCAAGTGTATATTTTCAGTATTATTAGTACAATTCTCATGATTCATTTAAAGAATTGAAGTTTATTAATGAAGATCTGAATATGTGTATTCACAAATTTTTGTAGTATACATGCAAATTTAATTAACTAATACTCAAAATAAAATTTTCAAAATAGGTACAGTATTATAAGGAAAATGTAGAAGCTCTTTTGGTCATGTTTTAAGCTGATAGATTTAAACAATTAACACTGATTTATTTTGGTTATATGTAAATTAGTCCTCAGAACCTGTAAAAAATATTTTAAGGTTCTGAATTTTGTTTTGCTTGTACCTGTATTACCAATTGAGATACATGTACTATAAAATTATTAGGTAGATATATATATATATTATTTACGCTAATAATTTTATCTAAATTACAATATTACTTATCTGGGCAGAGATCAAAGGAACATTTTTTGAACCTTTCTCATTTTATATTGCTCATGAGAAATATAAGTATTGTAGAAGACGTCTTACTATTATTCTGCATCAATTGATATTTCACTAGAACAAGATCACATTGACAGCGTGACGCCAAACGACTATTCAGTATTGTACGTTATTCAAATGCTTCAAACATTTCATACAAAACTAGAATATAATTGAACTAAACAAAGTTTACACATTTTTGTATTTGTTTCTCCTATTTAGATGACATATTGTATCTATTTCTCCTATTTAGATGAAAAATTTGAATCATTGGGCCTTGGGATGAAAAAAACCCACAAGATTGTTTGTTAAACCATTTGTTGATTTGCAAATCCTCTTCAAACTAACTACATGCATGTTCATCACCCCATTCTGTTATATATAAATTTTGAACCAAAGGTGTATACTTGCAAAATAATAGTTTGTAGAGCTGTAGTTACTCAGTCTGTGTAAGTATTTTGGAAGATTTGGAAAGCTACAAATCAATATTCTATAATAACTTGCATGCATGAAATCATGTTCCATTCACACGTCTTATCTGAAAACAGTATTGCAGAGTTGGGTATTTTATTACCTAAATAGAAACAAATATGGAAATGTGTAAACTTCATGTGTTTGTTGTATTTAAATTGATAGAGATAATTTCTATGTATAGTAAAGTGTTTTATGCATAATATTATGCGTAATAATATGCTTTACAACATTCATGTGGGATCTGCTCTTGTTTAGATGGCCTGTACCTGTTTAATAGTCTGACATTGTAATTGGAATCTCTAGTCTTGGTTAGATAGTTTGTACATGTTTAATGGAGTCTTATATTGGAAGTGAAATCTCATCTGTTCGACTACAGCTTATATTAACACGTTTTGCCAATACAGCGATTTCAGTAATCCCCAACCTGTTCACCATCATTACTTTTAGTGGAATCATTTTAACGCAAATTGCTTTCTGCAAACAAAATTCTCTGCTTAATGTGAGATGTTCTTGGTTTACATAATTTATTATGATGAATACTTTACAGTCAAACCTGTATTAAGCATCCACCCAACAATGTAACAAAAAAGGTGCTATTAAGACATATGACTGAGATTTGAGAATTAAAAAGAGTCACTTAAAAACATGACTTTGTATTTGAGCAGGTTTGGCAGTAATTGAATGACTTTATATGACATTATATTAGAAATACTTTAATATTGGCTGAAGTCAAATAAGCTGTGAGTTTAAAGTAGCATTATCAAACCCATCATTTTAATTAACTAATGTGGTTTAATTATTTCTTTTGATTAATAGATAATAAATTTTCAGCTAAAATTCTCAAGAACAAATACATGTACCGGTAAGCTCAAATGTGACTGTTATTGATTCAACCCTTCTAATGTGGCAACAAACCAAAATCATGATGTCACGTATTGATAAAGTTCGATATGATGGAATTTTATCTGCTAATCTCAGCCATTAAATGATTAGTTACTGGTAATGCTTATAAGTATAATTTTTTTCCATTAACATAATTAATTGAAACATACTAAAACAGACAAATCTCAATTTTGATAATGCTATTTAATTCATCAAGTGAATTAATGAACATGCGTACCTATTTTATTAGATTACTGTTTCCATGTAATTTCCATGCTTACTACATTGTATTTGTGAAATGTGATGTTTGGTGTACGGGTTTTTATTATCTAGTTTTATTCAGGAGCAAGCTTCTACACTTGGGCAATATTTATGCTTTGCGTTATTTTCAAAATAACAATTTTAGACTGCTATCATTTTACATCTATTTTATGTTTTTTTCCTTGTCAATAATTGTTGTTTATTTTTTCTGTGTTATCTGTTTATTTCTTTTATTCATTTGTAGTGTGTGTGCGTGCTTTAAACATAAACTCTAGTCTTTTTATTTCAGTATTGAGTTATTAAAACTGCTGCACAGTTAATCAAGTTTAATAGACCAATGTTTAAGAATATGGAACCTAGAGAACCTCATTAAATGATGTATAAATTTTGTTTGGAAATAAACAAGTTATAAATAGCAATTTCGTCTTAATTATTTATCAGAGATTAAAGAGAACTGCTCGATAGTTAAATACATTATTTACAACCCTGCTACAGCATATAATATATATAATTATGATCCACAATAATTTGAGTACTTGATGTGTATTTTAAAATTGCATGTACTTCTACTTGTCAAGGCTGATATTATGTATTTTATAACATTACTTTAGAGATTTTAATGCTTACAAAGTTGGGTTTTTATATTTTGGGAATGTTACAGAATTAGATTTTCCAGAAATGTCCCATTTGTTCAGGATAAAAACTTGATACTCTGGTGTTGAAAACGTTTTTTCATACTCCTATTCTGTATGGTTTAGTTTCTTTATGTTGTATTTACCCATTATCAGGTTTGAGTTGTTGTTGTTGTTTTCATCCAGTGTGTTGTATAGGTAGGTCTATCAGTATTTTATTTTACTACTACTAGGATTTGGATCTGTCTGAAACCTGTAGGAGAGTTTGTTTGTATTTAGTTATTAATATTGGGTGTACCTCTTTTACATATGTTGCCCTTTAGATCTTTGTATAGTTCCTGTGTGCAATGCGATGCTGCTCCAATACTTAAAGGTAAAGTTCCGAGTTGCTATTTGTAACACTTCTGGCTAATAGAGCATTTATTGTTATTGACATTTATTTACACCTTATTGCTTACAATATCAATACATGTATATCCTATGTATTTATGTATATTATATGTATTTATGGTCATCAAAATTTTCCTTTTTTTTCGAAAATAATTTCTATCGTACTAAATTATTGTAGGAAAAGTCCAATGACCATGCTAAGCTATTACAAATGCATTCGACTAAAACATATTGATATTCTAAGTAATAAAATGTAAATGAATGTTAGCTTTAACGAATAAAAATGCTCTATTAGCCAGGAATATGTTACAAATAGTATTAGATGCTTAGGACGTTGGCAATCGTCATTAGACTCGGGACTGTACTTTTAGCGCTGCATGGCCTTCATATGCTGTAACTGACATGACAATTGAAATGAATGATTGTCATTGTTTGATGCGCTCTTCACTAATCATGACTTGTTCTATGTTCACATGTATATTTAGCTGATGAAGATTGTTCAATGCCATGTAATGTTCTTACGTTTGATTGCAGCTACAGTTTGTTTTTCACACTGGAACTATTGTTTCTTTGAGTGAATATCACTTCTTGGACATAACCTGTTGTATATGCACATGTTAAGCACAAGCTTGTAGCTTAGTCTTTGTGACATGCTCTTGTGAATTTCTATGTAGCCAGGATCATCTGTGAATGGAAGATGTTCTACTGTCCTAATGTTTAAGCTGGAGTGTTTTGGTTATTCTGTAATTGCAATTGTGGACTCGTTACGTCAGCTAATGGTTTTAAGGTGCCTTATTCAATGGATGTTTAATAGACAACTCTGCCATCGAAGTTCTTGACCCAATGTCAATGTGGTACCCAAAGCGAGAAGGGAGTTGTCAACTGGATTTAAGCATTGTTTAATAGCCTTCTGGTTTTGGAGTAACGTAGTTTGTTTTTGACATTGAAAGAAAGGTGGGTTTTCTCTTGATCTGTGATCTGAGTTATAAACTAGACAGCCCAGTGTCCAATGTGTAAGTCGGAAATATAGCTGATGTTGCTTACCTAGGTCAATGTTCAACAAATCTATTGTATGTATTGATTTTAGGTTGGATTTTACCATTGGTTAATCTATAGGTATCTTCGTGTACGTTCATACAGGGTTGCATTGCATTTGTTCATGTTGCTCTCTAAAATCAAAATGACTGCTATAATTGTGATCTAAAATCGAAAGTGTTGGCATAGGCAGACAAGCGTCATATACGATATTATTCTTGATTTTGCTAAATTACATTAATCAAGTTATATACACACAACATTCAATCATGCACATGATTATCTTTAATGAGCAGGATTGCTGGATATAATTATACACACGGTAGGATCAATCAAAGAGTGTCCAGTATAGTATTATATATGCACTTATTTGCCAAAATAAGAGGATATTTCTGTTATAGCATCCACTTGAGGTTTACTTTGGCGAAGGATTGACTACAGTAGACCCACGTTTTTCATATTCCTATCGATGCTTTCATGACTGGTACACCAATAGTATGTATAAGTGTACATACAATATACACTGGTCCGGCCTCCATGGTGTAGTAGTTAACTCTTCAGACTTCAGGCTAGTAGGTATGGGTTGAAATCCCAATCGTGGCATACAATTATCGTATTTTTAATCCCAGTACTGACTTCAACCCAGTGTGAGTGCTCCGCAAGACTCAATGGGTAGTTGTACTTCCACTTAACCGACCAGTTCAATAAAGGCCGTGGTATGTACAATCCTGTCTGTGGAGAAAGTGCATATAAAAGATCCCTTGCTACTTATCAATTCAGAGTAGAGGGTTTCCTCTATCATTCTAATACCAACTTCTATCCTGGACAAGCAGTCGAGGAAACTGGACTGTGTGTCCATGACAGACGTGCTTGAACCTTAATTGGATATAAGCAGGTACATAAGTTATAAATAACTACATGTATACATTGCTACTATAGAAACAGAAAAGCCTATGCATCAGCAGTGTATGGACTTCTAAGACTACGTGTCGAAATTATTACATTTGACTTACAAAATCTGACCTATCGCATTTCGTTTCCAGATTGCTTGTCTCAGATATTCGCCAGTGATATATAATATTAAATACTACACATCGATTTTATCTCACCCTGGTGCAAAAATTCCTACCAGAACGGGTCATATGAGAAATATTAATATAATATTTTTAATTTTGTTTTTTAATGGGAAGCGACTCTTGTTGGAATAATCATTATTATTTGCAAAATATTACCCTGAAAGAAAAACGATTCAACTATAAATATGTTTCAATTATAATTACTTGATGGAAAAACTATAGCCACTAAATTATTCAATGTGGAAAAGCTCTTCAATGCCATGAACGTACGTAGGCCTACATGTACAGCAGACATTCCAATTTTCTTTGGATCCATACCAATTATTTACAAGTGATCGGTGAACATTGCCAGTGTACAAGGAACGCAAACTCGGCAGGAATGCAAGTCCGGTGATGTCATAACAAAATAGATTAAATAATAAAATCAATCTTTACGGAATGGAACAAATAGCGGCCTGTTCCACAAAACATCGTAAGTCCAGTTTACGACTAGTTGTACACGTAAACGTAAATAGAGAAATAGTGATACGACTATTGTTAGTAGCTGAGACGTCATGGGTTTTTGGTCATGTATTGCCCGAGGATGCTATTCATTCTTGGACACAAGTATGTTTAATTATATTTTGGGATATACTTTTTGTCACATAATTACGTTTACGTCCACAACTAGTCGTAAATTCTCTGTGGAACAGGTCCCTGATCCGTTGCAAGTCCTAGAGTTAATGTAAGAAAACATTCAATAAAACGATGTTATTTATGTAAGTCTTGTTTGGACTATGAATCCTATAGGTATAATATAGACACGAGTGCGTTATACATTGTTTTGGACCTACGGGTTTCTATTCCCTTTACACCGGTACACACAATTAATAATAGAAGTCCGCAGGGACCGGTTTAATGGAGAGGTTATAAGGTCACTTGCGACTGCCTTAGCTATGCCATGACACTACGATTACGTAAATAACAATATTTGAGTGCAATAAAGCGGTCACAGCGGTCAATTTCAGTATTGTGCCCGCAATACCTCGTTTCTATAACTTGTATCGATACACACAACTGTGGCAGCGCAATCGTTAGGACAACGTTACGCTATCATTGCGTTAAGCAACCCTCATTAAAACGTCCCCAGGGGCAGGTTTAATGAGCATTGCTTAACGCAATGATATCGTAAAGTCGTCCGAACGATTGCGCTGCTACACTCGTGTGTATCGACATTTTGCGGCCACGATGCCAGCTTAAACTGACCGCTGTAACCGATTTATTGTCCTCAAATATTGTTATTTACGTAATTGTAGTGTCATGTGATAGCTAAGGCAGTCGCAAATGACCTTATACTATATATAGCCTCTCCATTAAACCCGCCCCAGGAATCTAGATCCGAGACAATGTATAACGCACTCGACCCTACATACCTTTATGATTCTTAGTCCAAACGAGGCTTGCATAAATCATATACTGTAGTTTTATTGCGTTTCACATTAACGTTAGGACGGGTACACATGTAGATGTAGGTACCGTATCGTTTATGAATGGCAGGCTATTTATTCTATTCCGTAAAGTTTCCATTTATTATTTAGCCCATTTAGTTACAATTTGACCGAACTTGCGTTCCTTTTCTACCGGTATAAAAGGAACGCAAGTTTAGTATAAATGCAAGTCCGGTAATATAGGTAAAATAGTAAGATGATATTTAAAGGACTAATAACACGTAGAATAAGGTTTTAAATGTATTGAAAAGTTACATATCCAAAGTATCAATACACATTATACAGTTTAATAAATGGAAATGTAGTCTTTTTGCAATGAATTAAACACTGTGTTTCTTCCTGGTCTATGGGAATCGACATTTTGCCAATAAAAGAGTTGCTTCCCTTGCCGGACCTTATTCCGACTGCGGTCATCCGTGTAGGTACGGTCATAAACTTCTACCAGAAGCCAGAACTAAAATGGACCCAGGAAGCTATTCAGACAGTGTTGCGCGTTATTCAACAGACAGTGACTTTGAGT
>JAULBR010091268.1:0-12331 GCA_032355825.1 Melanodrymia aurantiaca
GTGTTCATAACAATGGACCCACCATGGGCGGATCCAGGAAATATTTTTAGGGGGGGGGGAGGGGGACCAAGAAAAAGGGGGCACATTGACTCGTCAAAAGGGCATCTTAATAAAAGTTTTAACTCTGGATCCGCCCATGCCCACATTGTTCTTAAACAGTTTATCCCTAAGGTGTGTTTGCCTGACACGTGTATAGTTTACTCACATCTTATGGTTGTGGGTTTGTTCATATACTTGGCGACAGATACCGATAGACTGCTTCTTAAGTACTTGTCCTGTCGAAAATCAGCAGATCCAGTGAGAGATACTAGAGTTTTAGAAGGATTCCGAATGACAAAAGTTGGAATTATCTTCAACATGATCCGTTTGTTGCTCGTATCTTGTAGAATCAGTCCGATTTCCGCTGAATATGTTTGCTTTTCACTCATTCCAAACGATCCCTTGAAACTTTTTTCCGTTTTTGTATTCGTCAGCGTGGCTACAATAATACATTTAAGCTAATCAATAAAAGTAACGGATATATGGTTGTGTAACATAATTTTAAAAACTGAATATTGAGATTAAGTGAAAGAATGATCAACACGAATCAACGATTAGAGCTAATGAAATATATGTTCACTGTGTGGGTTTCAGTAGCAGAAGCTTTAAAGACTATTTAAATTTGACATTGAAATTGAATACACAGTTTTCAGGTGTATAAGTCTAAGATCATCAGACCAAATTAGTCCTTTGCAAGGAGGGTGGATAATTACCCCAATTAATACTTAACATATTCGTTTTCACAAAATGACATAGATGTACTTTTAGTCCAGACTACGTTTTAGTGATAAGCCATAATTCTGAAATCGTATACTTCCATGCTAGAATAAAAGGCTGAAACGCAAAGAAGTCAGAAACCAAACTATTTTTGTTGCAACAATCAAACTAGGTGCTAAAACTATATAAATAATCCGGCAAGGTATGATTTCATCATTAACATTAATTCTGTCTTTACTTAATGTGTTATAAATACAATGTATATTGTGCGTTTTATTGTCACAGCGAATAACAAAAGAAATTCTTACTTTTCAAATTGATTGTTTCAGTGCTAATTCCGCCCAATGCGAGATCCACGACAACTTTCTTTCTTCCATCCACCAATAGTGAACCAGACAGAACAATGTCATCACTGCCTGGTCTGCGTATCTCTAAACTAGGTATGTACGTCATCACTGACTTCTTCTTCGTGGTGAGCACGTCGGTGGTGAATTCCAGCTCGTTGTTGTGGTCTATTGCGATGCTGCCAGACAAACTGATCTGGTTCTTCTCGTTCGTCATCGCTCCTGTGGACAGGTCATTTCATCATATTACGTGTATCAAATATATCGAATTAAAATAGACTTTGTGGTCAAGTAAGTCTATCTATAAAGCACCATCAATACCAAAAAAATAATATGTTTTAGTTACGTTTTAAGTCAGCCATCGTGTGTGTATGTCTGAGATAAAATGGTTGTGTTAGGGTGAACATTTTATCCAGAATTTGCATGTGCTATTTATGACAACCGTGTGTCTTATCGTGTTTATTTAGTCTGACATTGAATAGAGACCATGATGAATGAGAAGAAACTATAATTAATCCTATTTCCCGATATAACGCATCATTGACAAAGATGATTTGGTGCAATACCTTACTTTGGCCTGTTTTATGCGTTTTATCGTTTCGGTTAATAAACAATATGGCTGTGATTACGCCGGGTGCCACTGGTTGAGCAGGATGCGTCTGGTATCATCACTGCTTTGGCGGTGCTTCGTGAGTACATGCCTTCTTTACTTTTCTCAATATCCCTTTGATTCTGCCTTTTGCAGAGATGCGCATTTGACGATGTAATTGTTTTGTCGTGTAGATGTATACCTTTAACAGCAACTTGTTTCCATGGTGACACACATGTCATATCAACTTGTTTCTTCCTGTAGTTTACGGATAAATCAAAGGCCAGTCTTCTGTCAACTTTGGAGCTGGGTGTGTCAAATGCGAATTGAACTATGCTCGATGTCTTTGACTAGAGATGAGGAAAAAGACATAATTAATATAGTAGCTTGAATGAAAAAAAAATGGTTTCAATGTAAAAGTCATGATATGGCGCATCATTGAAACATTTGACTATACAATACCCTACTTTTCTCGTTTCGTAAGTTTTAGACAAGAAAACCCAGAGAAAACAAATGACCATGCTTAAGACGGACGCCACCTATGAAGAGGAATATAACCACATCTCGCGAACAACTGGTATCATTACGCCACTGCTTTGGCGGTGATTCGTCAATACATGCAATCTCGACTGCTTGCGTCTTTTGCAAAACGATGCATATAACTATACCAATGGTGGTTCTTTTTCGTTTATATTAGTATAATTGTAGTTTGCTAAACTCACTTAAACTTCTGGTGTTATTAACTTCTTTCTTACTATGATGATTACATGGGCATAATATTATGAACGTTTACATTGACTACAATTCCATGGTAATGGTAATGTGGTTTAACGCCTTCATCCATCCGAAGGATGTTGTAGAGGGCGCTGAGATTGAGATGCCGTTCTGACCTAAGTCAGGTCGTTTTCTCAATCCCATAAATATTTTTTATTTTATATACTTTTAAAAACATCTACTTTAAACGTATGATGCACGTTGAATTTCTGGGAAAGCTATTTTGTATTATGAAAACTACCCATTATAACCTTTTATTTCTATTCCATGTTTAACTAATAAGTTTACCTCCGTTCTCTTGACCAGCAGATTGTAGCCAGCATGTGTGTCTCGTTTGTTGAGAGTTATGTGCATGTTGAAGGGCCCAGTGAATGGGAAGTACGGAGCATCCTCCACCATTGAAGCATTGATATAACTGACGTCTGCACACAATTCTAGCCCTGTGACCTTCGCGAGTCGTGAACCCGAGCATACATTTATAGTCTTCTTTTCTGTGTCCAGCATCTTCTGGGATTTCTCCGACTGTCCGTGAAGACTAAAGAATGATGTCCTAAATAGAGATGATAAAATAACTAAGCGTAGTTTGCAGTTATTTTCATTCATTTGTATTGTATTATAATTATGTAAGTACATGTACTGTATAATAAGAAGATAGCAACTTTCTACTAATTACATAAGTTCAAAGTAACCAGGTCAGTTATAGAGAAAAGTTTGATTCAGTAAAAAAAAAAATCTTTGGCTTTCACCGCATCGACTAGTAATTCGAATATTCTTTTTCAATTTCACTCAAATACAGTTGCCGTTCACCACAGATCACTAAATAGGTGATTAAATATGTACGAATACTCTAAATATTGTTTTGTGTTAATAAAACACCCATTACATACTTGACATCAAGTATTTCCATCTTTTCCTGTGGCATGTCAAGTTCTACACTGAGCATTTTTCCACGATTCAGTTCGATTCTCCCGCGTGCGGATGTGCTCGAGTGCCAAGTGTTTACAACCTTCATTCCAATCTTGGTAACGAACGCGTCCACGCTCATGATACCCGTCATCTGGATAGAACCACTGTGGAATTTTAAAAAACATATTCATCTTATTGTATTTCGTTTACATTGCTAATACAAAATTTATTTAACCTTTACCATTTATCTATTTAATAAAAATAATTGTACATGATTTTGCTTCGGTATCCATGAAACACGATTGATATTTAAATTTTACTATAGAATAGGCAAAGTTGGACCTGTACATAAAACAGTTTTCCCATAGCAATTATATCTATGCAACATATGATATATTCAGCTAATATAAGCAATCCAAAATCTCCACGATGACACTTGGTATCATCTTGGTTTTGGCGGTGATTCATGAGTACAAGTCATCTCGAGGGTGTCGTAATGTCCCGTCGAGATTACAAAGGCTATAAATAATGGCTTTGTAGTTTATAAATTATGTGCGACAAAGTCACTTTCTCACTGCATGAATCACTGTTTACACTGTATATACAGTATTATTTGACAGTGCTCCACAATAAAATAGACCAACCAAGACAGCAACGAACCTCGGCTGGAAGACTCCATCAACAAGCAGACTACGAGGACTGGTATGTACTTTACGCAAGTCTATCTTCCCTTTAGCTTTAAGATCAACTGTGAGTGCACCATTCACAGTCAGGTTGAGGGGAAGTCCACACCCTGTTGGTATGATCAGCACGCTATCCAGGAACACTAGGCTCTTCGTAAAGGAATAGTCATGGTCGGTGGAAAGGTCGATAAGAAATTTAAGGAAGTTGAATCCTTTGATATCGTCAATGCCATGCATGTGCCAAAAGGACAACTCATTTCCAAACATTCGCATATATCCTGATGCTTTTAGGTGATCCAACTTCAACTTGTCCTGAAAACATAACAAAGCAGGTGTAAAACTTGGAGGACATAAATAGAAACATGTACATGTCATACAAAGTGATCAGTTGGCTTAGTAGGCCTGAAGAACTAATTAAAGTGGATGTTAAAGTGGATGTTAGAAGCAGTGAATACAGATTGGTAAGGCGATAAGAAATGAGAAAAGGAATACCAATGTCGTGGAGGTAAACGATGATGGATAAAAATTAATTTATTCTTTTTCAACGTTCAGAAACCATCAAATATAGACCTTCATTTGCATATAATTTTAATAGGTTTTATGTATACTTTTATCAACAAACCTTGGAAGAACTTCGTTTTGACTTTTTCTCGCTGAAATACCCGTACGGTCCCAAGTATGTTTCCAGCAGATATTCCAAACCTTCCAAACGACCACCAATTTCAAACAGATTGATGGAATTGCCGAATAAATCCACTGTTATATTCACCGCAGCCGACCTAGGAATGAAGGATTTGCCAGACCAGATGATATTGCTATCAGCCATGGCGCCGGTGTTGAATTTGTCTATAAAAACTGAGCCTTCATAGTTGCGTGAATACTTCATCTTTTCAAGGTCGAACTCTTTCGGGTTTAAATCTTTCAGAATCGTTTTAATGTTCTGCTTGTGAGGACTGGAGGATTCCAGCAGGTTTGTAATATGTGACCATATAAACGATCCTACTTGTTTATCTTCCTCTAGCGTCAATGTCTGTCTGAGTACATTTATAACGTTATCATCTGGACACTGCATAATCGCTAAATACGCCTCAATCCTAAGTTCTGAATCCAGAGTGAAATCTTTAAACACATTCATGACATCAGATCTCTGCAAACAATAAACAACGCAGTGATTATTCTAAATTACATAACTATTATTGTAGACAACGGCGTATATCTGTACTAGATGGAGTATACGTGACATAGTGTTGATACCAGGCATACATGAATCAGTGTCAGGACTATTACAGCCTACACTATTTAAGTGTGTGTGTAAACGAAGAGGTTCTTTACGGCATGTTCGTGATATCCCGATACCTATGGATTATTTAAATGCGTAGCAGCACATGTGCCAGTTTATAAATACTTATGGAACCAAATTTGATACACTATTTTTCATATTAAAATAGATGTTATCATTGGCCGTATGCCCATGTGCGACACCCACCGATATCCGATGCGTTTTGTTTTTGTGCTGTGTTGAAGTTAAGAATTCGTTAACGAATTATTATTATTATTATTATTATTATTACTTCTTACATAAAAGTCAACTTATAAAACTATTCCATCTACTCACGTCGGCCGAGCATGGCAATCGGCGATACGCTTGTATTGCGGCAATTCGAATCTCGCCAGGGTTGGTTGTCGTGAGAAAACATTTATTGATACTTCTTGTGATGGTCACTATGTTGCCTGCGTTACCGAGAGCTCTCAGCGCATGCAGGACTCTGTCTACGTTGTTGGTGCGGACAATACAACTGGGTTCAATATGTTCTAGAAGAGAATCCACTATACTAATCACAGCAAACTCGTCACCACACGATGTGTGTTGTCCGCAGTAGTTGTTAACCAGACTGGAAACTGGCAGCATCGACTGTAAGCTGGTTGCTGGGTGGTTCAGTAAAACCTAAAATAGAAACAACGCATTTCAAATAATGGTTATAGCTAATCATTTTTACCAACCAATTATCGCGTTCATAAAATTAATGATATCTTTTCACAAATTAGTTTTCAGAAGAAACAAGGTAAGTTGAATCTGATTTCATTTAACTACCTTGGCCTCCAGCAATATGTCTGAATCAGGATCCTGTATGAAGGCCAGTGACATCAACCACATCTTTGTAACTTGCTCAGATACTTCTTTACTGATGATCATCTCTTTCAAGACTCGAGTGCTGGCAGCTGTACCGGCCATTGGTATAGCGTCGATGAAAAATGCCCTATCAAAGGAAATTGAATATTTTCAAAACAACTTTATCGATGTCTTACCATATACTTGAGTTACACTATAACAGGGGTATGTACTGTACAATGGTATGCACTGCAAATTATGAACAGGGTGTATACTGTAAATAATAATAATGGTATGCACTGCAAATTGTGACCAGGGTCAGGGTGTATACTGTAAATTATAACCATGGTATACAATGTAAATTATAACTAGCGTGATTGAACATGTAGATAAACAGATATGATTGTTCTACTATAGGTGTAAGAAGATCCTACAAAAGAAGATTACTACACTCGACTGAAGACTCAACACAAACATACCTGATCCGTTTGTTATTTGTTTTGCAGATGTCGTTTTTTGAGATTTGATTGTAGATGTCCCTGATTGTCTCGCTGTCCAATGTCTTCATAATGTACACGAGCTGAGAAAATAGTGCGGGAACCTCTGGGCGTATGTCTAGAGTGGTTACTGTGCAGATCTCATCCAGTTTGGCGACAAGGTTTCGTTTGTTGTCATCACTGGTCATATGACGTTCATGTTCAAATTGCATTTTTACTCTGTTTTGAATGAAATCTGCAATAATCGTTAACATTCACCAATGAAATTAAAATAATAGATACTATTGACGTAATTTGTTAGTAAGTTGTACAGACAAAACTGGAGTTGATCAAACACTTTTAAATTAATCTGCGGTTATTGGATGTAAATTATACGGTTATGTCAACACATGGGCTCAGGAAGAACGGGCTTCCGCCACAAGCTATTCTTATAGCAGTAGGCTGAGAAACGTCATCTAGAACATTTCTCGTGACCATAGCTGAGGATTTTACTGATCAACTTCATCACTATATGCGATAAACTTCTGCAATGAGGAAAGTGATGCTCGTGCCACTTAGCTTACCGACTTTCTTATCGTGTGCTCTGGACCTTTAGATGACCATGGTCAATTACAATAATGTTACATATTAACAATTCAATTGTTTGTGAAACAAAATATAATTTCTTAATACCTTGTTTTACGGAAACTCCGTCAAACTGTCCCGTGTTGGTTATTCTCTGAGATACCTTAGTGACGGCACCACTGTTCTCCTTGGAGAATGGTCTGAATACGTGCATCTCTCGGCAGGTGGCGCTCTTCAAAAACCCGCTCTTGTCCAGTGTTTGTTCACACTCGTGGGTGCTTTTCATCAGAGGAAGAGACTGGATTTTCTAAAACATAAGAAGATGTTTTACTGACCAATAGCCAAGGGATTCTATGGAATTCTTAGCTTACTACGTGTCCTTTCTGGCAGACAATAGTATGGTGGAATGATAGCCCCCGAGAGCGCCTTAAGACACATTGTAATTAAACCATTGTCCAAATCGATAAGTGCTGTATGTATTGTACAGATTTCGAACCAGTTTTTCAAAGTACAATATGTACTAACAATATATGCAAACAAACCTGTCTATAAAGGCCACTCAAGGAACTCACACACATAAAAGATGCTGTTATGATCAGGTTTTTAGAAAGCATGTCTTTGAAAATATATGTCCAAGACGAGCGACGCAAATATAACATTATACGGTTTACACGTGATACCATTAATTTGATGAACTTACAGAAGAGGCGCTGTATGGCATAGCGTGGATGCTACTCTGGTAACCATGACGACCACTGCAGCCAATGAGGTCTTTTGATTTCCTTATTGTAGACGAATACCAACCTCGATTTATGACTTTGTAATCAGTTGGACACTCACCGCTAACGTCATTCTAAAATATTTATATAAACATATTTGAAAAAAATATTCTTCTTATGAAGGATCATACGGAAAAAAATGTCTATTAAAAATTGCTTTGAAAGTAAAAAAAAAGAGCAAAATAGAAATACATGTAGTTTCTTTTACTTCATTACAAACTATTTATGGGGAACGCTCACCTCTTTGGTTTTCTGATCGTGTTCCAGGTTGTCCATTGTGTTTTGAATGGCGGATAACACACCTCTTTTAAAGTTCAGAACCCATGTCTCTTCCTCGTCAACCGGACAGAGGTCAGGAATTACGCCATCATGGAAAGAGAACCGAATCGGGTTCTTTTCCAACGCCATCTTAAAATGTGGGGAAATCTGGATTCCTGCGTCAGTCGAGTGAACAATGCTCACGTGGTGAAGCTAAGCAAGTAAAATAAAAATGATTTTTTTTTAATGTGGTGTTTCTATGAAGAATTATCTCTAATTAACGTAAACTTGGTTGTCTGAATTATGTCATGATCGAACAATAAATTCTAGATATCGAGATATAGTTTGTGATAAGCCAAGTATAATAGTCCTAACACCATGGTATAATATTTTTCAAAGTAAAAGTTAACAAAAGTTGACAGTGTACGGTACCGTTTCTATAATAACATTAGCTTTATGAGTTAAAACATAAAATTATGGCTTTGTTGCAAAAGCCTCAAATTTAATATCAGAATATAATATAATGTTTACGTATTCATGTTAGGCCTACATATTCGAGAGAGATAGCGTGTATAACTGCAGTGAAGCTGGTTAAATGAACGCTAACAAACTTTAAAATAAGCCAATAGTGATACGGGTTGTATCATAGGTGATGAAATGTGCGAGATACAGTCATATTGGACGCCATCTTGAATATATTTCAAAACGCTCAAGGATGTCAATTTTGCTCAGATTCAAATTTACAACTAACTTGTTTATTTTAATACAATCAATAGGATTACGACCTCAAATGCATCACGGTGTAAACGTTTCCTTTAAAAATATGATACGAACTAAACATCGTGACTTATTTATCAAATTCAGTATTACATAATGCCCATCCATGGCAAAAATGTGCATCTATATAAAATAACTCTTGGTACAACTGGCTGGGGGATTGGAAAGGGAGTAGCGAGTTTATTCTGTAGACATATACAATGTATGTTTGACATGCAGTATCACTGTTTATATCTAATTAGATTTGACTGTGACATGAACCCAATGTTGTGGTCGTGTATTGCACACCTTCATGGCGAAGTCACACTCGGAGAGGACCTCGATGTCCACGACAGCTGAAATTTCCATCTTGGACGTGTCTTCATAGGAGTTCTCCATCGTCGTCTCAATCTCCGTGTTGTAGTCGTACTGGTACGTCATGCCTGACGTGTACTGAAACTTGCTGCTCGCTGTGGAATCAAGATAACTACCATGTTGTATTACTCACACATAGATATTGTAGGTCCTAATTTTCTTTGAAAAATGTACTGGTATGTAGTTTGATTTTGAAAAAGCCTGTTATCTGTTACAATCAGTGTGATTAGGTAATTTTAAGATGGTGTTACCGGTATTATAGCATTCATATTGTAGGCCACACTCGTTTATCATAATTATGCATCTTAGTATCACAACTGAACACAAACCAAATTGATAAAAACAAAAGTAAATGCACGAGTTTCTTCAATAACCATAATGTATTACGTGTTTGTGGTGTTCTTAATCCTTTACTGCAATCACATAACGACTTATATATTTACCTTGGTTATTGGTGTGTAAGTGGAATGATGCGAGGTGTGGGGTATTGGGGCATAGACGTATGGGTAAACGAATGCAACAGACTCAAAATGCTCCCATCCTTTATTTAATTTATACACCTACTAACACAAGCCCCTTTACTCACTCTTCTTGTGCATTCAGCTCATACCAAAATTATGTTGAACACGTCATTGGCCATAAGACGACAGACGTGATACAATACAACAATGATGACTAACACAAACCTGGACAAGATGTAGCACATGTCATTATGTCATCATAATCCTCAAGTTGCATGTTAATAGGACCTAAAATAGAAGTATATTAATTTATTTATCACACAATATTCGTGCAATCTGAAAGTCAAATTTACATATTAAACATAGAAAAAGGCGTATCTCCGCGCAATGCACGATTGACAATGCCGCGATAGTCTGGTAGTTCTCTCATTGTGATTCAATCAAAAATGTTATGGTGCATAATTGTTTTCAATGGATTTTGAATATTTGAGGGGTCTAAATTAAGAATGCAACGGGTTAAGGAATTTAACAAACCTAAGTAATACACCAAGATGGTCTATAAATTATATAAAAGGCATTTAACTTGCTTACTATTGGACTCAGAGCACTGATGCTTTAGTCTGGCACGTGATATTAGTGTCAAGGAATACGCTACTTCCACTTAAAGGCACTTACCCGAGTTTTAAGACGAATGCCATCCTACTTGTGCATATAATGCTATTTGTAACGTACTAGTAAGTCTGGCTAATAGAGCCATTTTATTCATTGCAGTTAACATTCACTTATATTTTATTACGTACGATATCAATAATATTGTATATCCAATGCGGTTGTAGTAGATTGTCTGATCCTTGGTCTTTTGTCTACAATAATTTAGTATACAATACAAATTATTTTAGAACAAAGTACGCAATAAGCTATTATAACAATTTGGATGACCAGAACCACAAAATATACGTATGGTAATAATTATTGTAAGTAATAAGAATAATAAGAAATGGTCTATTAGCCAGAATCGTGTTAAAAGTAGCATTAGATACGCACGTACTGTGGCATTCGGGAGTGTGACTTTAAAAGTAGTACAATCAGCAGGGCTCGAAATTCAAGACGGTTGCAAATATTGTTTGCGTATTATATAAAGACAAAGACCATAACTTGGCTCATACATGTAGTTGAGCTGCAATATTATGTCTTCGTGTCCCTTCTAATTTGTTTCAGGTAAAACAAATATTATTAGTAAAGAGTATTGGATCTCCTGGCGTTGCGCTTTACACTGTAATAATTATGATTAATTACAAATTAAATGCATAATACATAAACATAGTGATATATAATGTTGTTATGATAATAAAATTACTGTTCTTTGTATTAACGTGTAAATATTGTATATAAATTTTAGTTAGAAGCACACATTGACGTAAGCTATAATTATGCACAATAAACTATGCAAACAAACCAGGCACTACTCACCCGCACACGTCCTCACCACTAGTGCAAGAAGCACGACAAGTTGTGTACCCATCACACCGCTCTCACATTTGGTATTAGTATCTCTGTACATTGTTTACCAAATTTATATATACATGCCGTCATCGCGGGCTGGACGGGCGTAGGTCAAGGGAGCACAATCCAGTCTTATCTCTGACTGTACTTGCTTAAGCTGGGTACTGGGGATAGTGAATTAATATGATCTTTTACACGCAACAGTTTCCTTTTTTTTTACCCAAACAAGATGACCAAATCTGTCGAACAATTCAGATAAAAATACTTTATTGCCAACTAGAACCTAAAGTAATTAGAGTGGTATGCGTTGTGGAATAAATATCCTCATTTAGGCCTCTGCTGCTTGCATTTACGACTGAATCTTTCGTTTCCAACCTTTGTACTGCATTATTGGTTACCTTGCAGAGAACACTGTAATATACTGTAATGTGTAAATCTTCATTCATTGTTCGTGTTGCACTGAGAGGTCAGGACGATGAAGTTATCTAAAGTTCATGATACCCCCGCTATCTCTACCACTGCATGTACTAATATTCAGCTAATTTAGTTCATGCTGGACTATTTAGAATCATAATATTATTATTAATAACCACAAGAAACTTATATTTCATATCTTAACATTAGGTCTTCCCATACTATAAGAGCACGAGTTCGTTTTAACGTTTAACTTAGCTGTTTAAACCAAATCAAATATGTTTATCTTTCCACATTTATCTTTCGAAAAATCTACAAACAAAACCATCGAACATATTACAATTAAAAGTCCACCAGTTTAGCCTTATGTCCAAATTCAAACCATTCAACCAAACGTTATTGGCGAGTCTTTGTTACCTTTTAATAAGCAGTGAATCTGTCTCTCTAAAACTTGCCCTCAATTGTCTGTCTCTGTCTCTGTCTCGCTGTCTGTCTGTCTGTCTGTCTGTCTGTCTGTCTGTCTGTCTGTCTGTCTGTCTGTCTGTCTGTCTGTCTGTCTGTC
>JAULBR010091279.1:0-12329 GCA_032355825.1 Melanodrymia aurantiaca
CCATTTCCAACGAACAACAGTGTTTCCAATTGTGTTTACAAACAAAACTGCAGTCAACACACTGTAACGTTATAAGCACGTATGACGTCACAAGTGTGTAATAAAGATATATTTATTACACGTGTGCTTCGTATGGAATTTACGATCTCGTTTATGCTTAACTATATGGATAATAAGTTGCGTTAACTGATGCTATACTTCACTTGCCAAAGCATCGTGAAGGGAAACTCTAATACACTCATGCTAGATACACTGTATTGTCTTGTGACTCGTTGAGTATTCTCCAAATCTAGAATTGTTGTATGGTGTGTTGGTTTTCTAAATGGCTCTTACTCTAGAAGTTAGTGAGTATTATTGCGGTGATTCTCGTGTTGTTATTTTAGAAAGACGTCCAGCTGCTGGTCACCCTGTGTCGGACACGCGATATTCCAGAAACGGACATCGCAGCGTGTGTCTGTGAGTATCCTAGAACGCTTTCATTACAGAATTGTAATTTAATAATCATTACCGTTTCATTGACTGCATGGATTCGAACTTGCTTCGCTTTTAACATTCTGGCTGTTTGGCCTACCAACCGTTTCGACTAATGAAAGAGTGAGAAATACTAATAGTTGTTCTGAATTGTCTATAATCTCAGTATTCGAATACTGAACGAATAGACTGGCTGTCAGTTTAATAACTACATGATAACTACATACCCGTTCTACAGTAACTTCACAATGCAATCCTTAAATTTACTCCTTGTGTCTGAACTCTCAAGTTTTTAAATCACGGATACTGATCCTTTGATGAAAAACAGATAAGAACATAATGGCTATTCTGAAGACGGGTGTCATGGGTGGGGTAGAATACGCTTACTTTTCGCGAACACTCGAATACGGATTTCATGGGTGGGGCAGGAAAATGCTTACCTTTAGCGAACATCCGGTATCATCACTGATTTGTCTGTGATTTGTAAGTGCATGCCATCTCGACTTTCCATTATCTCCCTTCGACCCCGTCTTGTGCGGATATATACGCTTTTGGCTACGTTACTGGTTTCGACATTTAGATTTAATTATATGTGTCATGAATCTATTCTAAATTGTCTTGAGCGCAATTGTGAATGTTTGCCTATTAGCTTCGTGTATTGGTAACCAGGTTATGCCAGGACAAGGAGCGGCCATGTCCTTATTTCAGTCTCGTGGAAAAGAAAGCTCTATTGTGAGAACATTCGATACTTGCCAGTCGTTATCAGTGATTGGTGTGTTTGCATCGCGTTCAATGCATCAAATCAACGGAACGTGTTCAGTACTGCTGTTGTACCTATATAAAGTCGGTCCCAAATGGGTCTAACCTTGAGGAATAGTATCCTATTTAGATGATGTCACATTGATAGATTGTTATTTTATAGCGTTTGCCAGATCCTATTAACTGAATGCGTTGGGCTCACACTTCCACCTCGGGGGCTACATTGTGCCCAGTCCAATTGGTAGCAAACTTGCTAGGCAACACAGACTTATAATAGGAGCTAATCGCATTCACTTCCTATTACTGCCTACATTATTGTGATAGATGACGTGTTGACTAATTTGGTGTCTATATAAGAGAAACATGTGAAAGAGATAGTTGGTGGAGAATATGAAAGAGTAGAATTCCATGCATATTATTGTCATTATCCAGTTTTCCAAAAGGATGGGCGGAGATTCGTAAGCAGAATTATGCAATTGGGACAACTTAAAATTGCTAGAGAAAGCAGTAGTGGCTCACAATATTTAAAAACATTCACGCATAAGACCTTGTCTAACCTAAGCGACAAAACATTGACATTACAAACTGCGCATCCTCGCACAAGGCAGAGCTGAAGGGATACTGCGACAAAATCGAAATGGCATGCACCCACAAATCACAGCCCAAGCGGTGCTGATACCATATCCTGCTCCACCGGTGGCAACCGTCGTAAGTATAGCACTATTGTTCGTCAGCTGTCTTCATGGAAATGATAAACACTGTAAAACAGGTCAGTGTAAGGTATTGCATCGATCATCATACCTCCATACCCACCTCACCCCACCTCCAACCTCATTAGTCATAGTTAAGAAACAGTATCCAAGTTGGATCCTTTTCTTCCCAATTTCCTATTTACACGTGTTTTATAACATGCACCTGTCAAATAAAGGATTTTGGTTTAAGGTGTCACAGTACTTACGCATCTAATGCTAAATGTATTTGTAATATATTTCTGGCTAACAGAGCATTTTTAGTTATTGAAGTTAACATTTACTTACATGTTTTTACTTAGAATATTAATATTTGCATATTCAATACTATGTATTACATTGATGTTGAACACAGTGCTTGACACTGTTTTTAACAAATACTGGTTTCGCTGAGCGGTTATGGTTTTGGACCGTCAATGACCATGCGAATAATTATGTGCAATAGTTTCGAAGTTTTTTTAAATTTGTAATAGTTTAGTGTGGTCATTGGACTTTTGCCTACGATAATTTAGTACGATACAAATTGTTATAGTCAAAAGTACACATTATGCTACTATAACCATTTCGATGACCAGAAACACATAATTATGATATACATACATGTATATATATTGATATTGTAAGCAATAAGATGTAACTAAAATGTTAATTGTAATAATAATAAATGCTTTATTAGCCAGAAATAAGTTACAAATAGCATTAATTAGATGGTTAAATAATCGTGGCACTCGTCTTAAAACTCGGGCCTGTACCGTTAACATAAGATGTCGTTACTGTTTTCAGATGGAAAGGGACGGCATGGAGTAACGGGAGCTGCGATGTCCTCGTTTGCGTCTCTAATGATGATCAGTGCCCTGGGTAAAGACCCATATTACGAGGACGAGATATACGGCCAACTATTGCAGGAGGCCCTCAAAGATGACGACGACATTGAGATTGAGATTGATGAGATTGATGAGAGCGAAGTGAAGGAAGAAACAAGCATTGATGGGTTGGATGATCCAGAAAATATTACTACTGCTACTACTACTACCCCTAAGAAAAAGGACTCAAAGAAGAAAAAGTCTAAAAAGACTCGCTGCAAACGATCCTACACCATACCTCGACGCGCAAACAGCTTGGAGCAATTTGACAGTGATCAAATATTCTATGTTAATGATGGTTACTTGAATGCTAACTCCAATTCTTCCGAGCCAAAGGATCAAAGGCGAGCCAGTGTTCGCAGCAAAGGAGCCCTGCGGAGCAAGGCCGGTAACTCTGTCAGTCGTAATTGTGTGGTGCGTTTCAACTCTTTATCTCTGCCTTCTGACGAGCCCGTGATATGTAAAAAACTAAATACGCCATTGTGATTTCATTTATCTAAGCTTTGTTTAATGAAAGCTACTGTTACTTAGTGATATTATGCACCATTAAGATAATACCAGTATATAGAGGATAGACCCCATGTGTTTTGTGATATCATAATTTATCAGTACGAGTTGATAAACGTATACAATCCCAGTCTTGGAATCACAAGACACAAGAGCCGGGTGGGGTCGGGGTATTCTTTTTATCATTCATTGTCATTCTGTCTAAGTAGGATGATTAGTATTAGTAACCAAAATTAAATGGAAATGAACACTTGCAATATGTGCTTTAAATGCCTCTAATGAATGATAAACATGAATAGTCTTAAACTGTAGAAGTGTCCAATTTTGAAAATAATCAAAAAATTCATTGGAGCTTTCATGTTGTTGGAGCAAAATGCCTTGTTCTATTAATTAATACTGCAACAAAAAGCCAGTTTATTAGCTTTCTTAGTCCGAAGCTTTTCTCCACCGAACTTGAAGATGCAACATACAGCTCAAACAATCTATCAGTTTGATTCTATTCTTAGGACTTCACTTCAACACGGCGTAGATCTAAGACAAGGAATGACGCCAACCTATAAATTATAGTCATCTATAGTTTTAAACATGTCAATAAATAGTGGTTTGTGTTTGTATATACATAAACGTTGCTTTTACAATTTCCAGTACACATCAGGGTAACTCAAGGAACATTAGAATAACTTATTTCAGTTGCGTTTTTTTGTAGCAATTTTGTTTTATAAATTTAGTATTTTCACTTTTAGAAAAAATACGTTAGTGAATTCGTTGGAAACATATAACTCTCTATCCTGTGGCGTATAAAATTATGCTATCCTAAATACCGTAAACAAGCAAACGCAATTCAATATAGTAGCGGTACTATCCTCAGAATTACATATTCACCATCTGTCAAATTTTATCAATATTGTTTAAAGGCTCACTACCCCAAGTTTGAAGATGGAAGCAACCGTGCGTGCACATCTAGAGCTATTTGTAATTATGTTTCTGGCTATTAAAGAATTTCTTATTATTAAAATTAGCATTTACGTATTGTTTCAACATGTCCAGCGGCTAAGGCCAAAATATGAAGCAAATCGTTCACTTTTTCAGGAAAGCATGAAACTTGGCACAGGTGTTCTATGGCATAGTGGGGTCAAATTAAAGACGGGACCCCAAAAATAGCGCCCTCTGGTGGCCGCCATATTGAATTTCAAAATGGCCGCCACCAACAACAATGTTTTGGGTATATCATCAATTCTATGGCAGATACGATCATTGTTCCAAAGCCAATTAGTCCGGTGGCAGTTTTCAGTTTTAATAAGGAACCTGGATTTTCGGTGTGCAAAGCATTTTATTGAATTTATATAGTCTATTTATAGTGCTAATTTCAAATCCAATTGATGCCACTTTGTAACCTTTGGGCAATTTGAGTTATTCAGCCTCAAAGTGGTGGACATCTTGGATTTATAAAGAATTTGTAACTTTACGCTCAGTTGACGGAATTGAACAATTTTTTTTTAAAAACACATTGTTTTTCACTGAATAAGAGATTGGATTATATTTGGGAACTGTTGCAGTAGTTTTGTTCCATAAATTTTGGTAGTCATATTAGATTGTGTTGTAATAAGTATTGAAATGACAGTAAAATTTACCCCAAACTTTCTCAAACGTTGTTACCCGTCAAAACAGGAAAATGCTATCTATGATGTTTGTAAGCTATGCTTATATGCTACAAAAATACATGGTAGCAGTTTGGACCTGGTAGCTTGTTATACAACGTATATTGTTTTATTATAGCTACATGTACTCCGTATTCATACACTTTCCATGAAGAAAACTGCATTTATTCAATGCATATTTGTCATGTTTTGTGGTTTTCTGTCTAGTAATGTGAAGTTTGATGTAATTAATGTATAAACCATTGCCCTCTTACTAACTAGTAATTATTGAATAAGACACATTAAAATAGTCTTAAAATTAGATACAAATAAAAAGTAGTTATTGTAGTAATATAAACACTTTTTACATCAACATAATAATGGTGAAGATAAACATACACTGTGAAAGATTTCAAAGATTTTTTATGTATAATTTGTATTTATTTTGCAGTAAAATGTTTCTATTTTCATTTTTAAATGTGAGACTAGTTGTCTAACTAGCAGTATCGCAACCGTTTTAGCAAGAAGTAAAATGGCGGGTGTTTTTAAAAAAAGAAGAAACTTAAGGAACAGGTAAGCATTATACGTTTTCCTTTTACACAATACCTTCTGTAATAGTCACAAGTTTAGATACACATATTAATCTACAACTACAACAAAAATGGGTAAAAAAACAAATTATTTAAATTCTTTGATGTAAAACAGGTGCTACAAAACTGTTTTAGATATATACTATTTTCTAAACAATACTTTCGGTTAGTCTACCAACTTCAGATGGTTTAATTAATGGGAGATTAATGGGAGTCTCTGTCGTTAGAATGATATTGCCAGCAAATTCCGGTATTGTACTACCACATAATATACTACATTATATCTATATTGAAGAAAAACAAACATGTTAAAAACTGCAATTTAATAAATATGTGTGCTTCATGAGATAATTAATGTTCATGTTGACATTGAATTTGAGAGTCATTTAATAAACATGTAATTTTTTATTGTAGGTAACATTTCAAGTGTCTACATAAGAACGAATAATGACTACACAAGAGACCAGACGCTGTATCTTTAATTGCAGTCGAAAAGAAGATGCAGCTACCGTAGGTCCAGTTCGTATACGATCCATAATAGCTGCAAGTCAAATGCGTGGAGATGATCTTCACAAACAGTTAAATGAACAGCTGACAGTAGATGAAAAATTAACAATACCATGTCATAGATCATGCGTATCTACATATACATCAATGACACATATTGAACGATTAAGAAAGAAGACACTGAAAGAAGACATATTGGGTGAACCAGCACCTAAGCGTACACGTCGTTCGGAAGAGAAACCATTTTCTTTCAACACGGACTGCTTATTTTGTGGCGAGTATTGTGCAGAACGTGACCCCAAGCACACTGATAGATGGAGAAGGTACTCCATTGTGAGGACTGTGAATCGTCCAAACTGCAAAACAATTAAGGATGTCATTATTTCTGTGTGTGATATCCGAAAAGATGATTGGTCAAAACAAGTGCGCATCAGAATATCTGGAGCAATCGCTGATCTTCATGCAGCAGATGCTAGATATCACCATGACTGTAAAACAAAATTCATGCACTCAAAGTATATTGATCTTTTAACAACAAAACAGTATGATGGGGAAGTAGACGCTGCTTTGAAAGAAGTCATTGACAGTATGCTAGATGATGAACAGCACATATGGAATAGTGTAGAGTTGCTAGATATGTATCATACTTATGGTGGTAGTAGTCTTTGTCGTAAAACTCTCATTAGTTCAGTTTGTGATCATTTTGGTGATTCCCTGCTTGTGCTGTCCTCACCGGGGGTAGCTAGTTTGCTTGTTTTCAGGAAAACGTGTACCATTAACATTGTAGAAACAAATGATGATAGTCAGTTCTTAAAACACATTGCAAATGACATTGTAAAAGAAACTGCAAAGCCAGACAAACATGTTTACAATGTAAGACTCAACAAAGACAATATTAATACTGGTGTTAGTTCAACACTACTCCAACTCCTTAAAGAATTAAAAATGCCAGATTTGCCATCAGCGTTAGTGGCTGCTGTAATCACAAGCCACATTAGTAAGTCAGCAACACAACTTCAACTTGCAATTACAAACTTACTGCAGCGTAAGAAGTTCATCACACAGCTGCATCGGTTTGGTATCACAACTACATATGATGAGTTCTTGCGGTTTACGGTTTCTGCTGCTGCAGATGCCGTAAAGAATGGAAAGCAAACATGTCTTGTGTCTGGTGGAAAGCTTGTCCAAGCTGTTGGTGACAACTTTGATGCTAATATCGCATCGCCTAATGGTATCAAACAAACACACAACATGGCTTTGATTATGACCCAGAAAAATGATCTAACTAGTGAATACAAAGATGAGAATAGATTGATAAACAGGTTACGTAAAGAAGACCTGAAGAACATAAACCCACTAGATGTAAACATTTTTCATTATAAAGGACCTAAAAATCCACCAATGCCAAGTGATGAAGCTAAACATGCAGTGACATCTCTTAAAGTACTTGCCCATCAGGTTGTGTCATTACAAAAAGCACAGCAAGTTGACTTCATGTTTCTGAAATCAATAATAAATGATGATAAGACGCCAGAGTACAATGGCTTCAACACAGAACAAGTCCGACAAGCGGGATGGAACTTACAACCAGAAACTAAAGTGTCATACTTACCAATGATAGACATGTATCCTGCAGATCCCGATACCATATTAACATCGATGCATGAAGTCAAACGTATCACCGAAGAAACTGGTCAGGCATACACTATATTTACAAATGACCAACAGTTGTATAAAGTCACTGTACAAATGACATGGTGTCATGCCCACGAATTTGAGCTGTTTATTCCACGTCTTGGAGGTATGCACATGTTAATGTCATTTGTTGGTTGTGTTGGAACACTAATGGCAAACTCTGGGTTACAAGAAGTGATGCAAGCAGCATTTGCTAGTGTTCCTCATATGCTACATGGCAAAAAGTTTCCACAGAACTTGCGCGCATTGCGAATGGTAGTTGAAGAAGTTCTACGTACTGTTCTTATGGATGAAAATGTGCAGAGTTTCGAGTCTTTGATGGTGATCCTTGAGCATAGGGCAACTCAAAGTCGTACTACTCGTCTCTGGCTTGACTCTTTGATCAAACCAGTATTGATCATGATGCTGTTTGTCCGTGCAGAACGAGAAGGAGAATGGCCTCTTCACTTACTGGCAACTGCACGTATGCTCCCATACTTTGGAGCTGCTGCCCACTGGAACTATTTCAGATATGGTACCGTCTATTCCATGAAGATGGCGAAGATGCCCATGGCACTCCTTAAGCATTTCATGGACAAGGAACATGTTATGCGACATAAGCCAGGCCTGTGGAATGCCATTTGGAGTGATATGATGATTGAAACAACTGTAATGAGGTATGGTCATGGCCCTGGTGGAGTAATAGGCATCACACTTAACCAGAAGGCTTTGCAACGTTGGGCACTCGGTCTCCACATCAGAAGTCAGCTGGAGAAAGACATTGCTGAACTGGACGACAGTAATAACACCAACCAAGCAACAGTTCACAAAGAAGAGGGCCCATCAAGAATAAAATCTGATGGTGAAGATAGAAAGAAGATTCGTGATATCCTCTGTACATGTATCTCGCCACTAAATCCAGAAGAACATCCTCAAGACTTGGTGAACATTGTTACAGGAAAATTGGCATCTGATCCAGTCAATGTTGATAAAGCTCTCAAGATTGGCTGTATGCAATTGGAGATGTTTAAATCCAATTTACCTGATGGATTCTATTCACCACTAAGTAAGAAAGTCATAACGATGCTATCATTAAAAAAATCCATTAAAGTTGGAGAAGTTGACGTGGTTGATACAGCACTGATCTATTCTCGCGTGATAGCCTTGCAACTCTCTCGTGAATCCCTCACGATGGATGATGTCCTAAAATATGAATTGGCACCAATTCCTACTGCAATGTTTGATGAATCGGGTGACATACGTATTGCAAAGAACAAAGCTGTATTGAAGAACAAACTTGGCATTGAATCAACAGTACGATTAAATACAACACCAGAAGTAGTGATAATTGATGGTTCTGCAATGTTGTGGATAGTTCATTGGCCCTCAAAGGGAACTGTTTCGGACTTCGTGTCTAATGTCACTCAGTATGTGTTGCGAAAGCTCATGGACAGTCAGGTGTATTTGGTATTTGATCGATACTATTTATACAGTATAAAATCAGCTACACGACAAGAACGTGGGAAGGCAGCAGGTAGAGCCCATAAACTGACCAGACAAACTCTTCTACCATCCAAATCTGTTGTGCTGGCAAACATCGAAAACAAAAAGCAACTCATCGACATCATATGTACAGATACCATTCAAAGTGTCAAAGCAAGACACATGACCAACATGCTTATCGTAACTGGCAGCTCGGATGTTCCAATACAGGTGTGGAAAAACGTTGACACACCGAGAACAGACTTAAGATCAACCCATGAAGAAGCTGACATAATCATGGTGCAACAACTTATTCATGCTGTTACCCAATGTGCTAGTAAAAGTGTACGTGTTATATGTGATGACACGGATGTTTTTGTCCTACTGGTATATTTCTCTTGGAAATTGGGTTTCTCTGCCAAGATAACGATGGAAGCTACCAGTGGTGACAAAAAGCTAATAGACATTGGCAAGACAGTCGAAGAACACACCGATATTGTACCATCTTTACTAGCAGCACATGCATTATCTGGGTGTGATACTGTTGCACAATACCATCAGATTGGAAAAGCCACCGTTCTCAAGAAAATGAAATCAGGAATAAGTCTGAAGAAAGTGGGTCGGATTAATGCCAACATAGAAGATGTCATACAAGAAGCTACTTTCTTCATCAGTAGCTGCTATGGATACCCAAGTCATAGCATGACAGCAGCCAGACTAACAGCTTGGTCTTCCAAAACAGGAAAAGCACGCAAATCAGCACCACAGTTAGCATCCCTTCCACCGACAAGCGAGACATTTCAGGAAAATGTAAAACGTGCTCACTTCCAGGCTATTCAATGGTATGCATCACCCAATTCAGATCCACCATTACTTGATCCAACCCTTTTCGGCTGGACACGTGATGAGAAAGCAAAAACATTGATACCTGTTGGAATTCCACCTAAAGTGTCTGCTGCACCACAAGAAATACTCCAAATGATAAAGTGTGCTTGTCGATCGGATCAACCATGCGCTACCAACAGATGCAGTTGTTCAGCAGCGAAACTTGCATGCACCATAATCTGCCACTGTCGAGGAAAATCTGATGTATGTTGTAGTCAACACACGCAGGATGTAATATCGTTATCTGATGATGAGGAAGGAAATGATGACGACGATAATGATAATTTCTGAAAGTGAGTTCAAGCATATGTAACCATGATTCTCACTAATTTACACTGTAAATAACCTGTACATATGTTTCCTACAGGTAAACTATATTGGCTATAAAATTATTATATGTAGTAATTGTAGAATGTCACCCAATGAAAGGAATTGGCTCAAGGCAATAGGTTGTGAATTGAAGCAAGTCAGTGTATGTTGCAAAAATAAGTTTGATACTAAATGTATATTATTACTTATGCTACAATTGTGTTTGTCTACTCACCTAAAGTCAGGATGGTGGTATGGTAAATAGTTTTAAACATGAACAAGGATATTATTCATTAATAAACAACATGTTTTACAGAAAATGTATGTTTTATACATGGGTATATTTTCAAAATAAATCCAATATGGCTATCAGAATCAATATGCAGAATTACTCTATAGTCACTAAATATGAACCAATCTCTTATTCAGTGAAAAACAATGTGTTTTAAAACAAAAATTGTTCAATTCCGTCAACTGAGCGTAAAGTTACAAATTCTTTGTAACTTCAAGATGGCCGCCACTTTAAACCAAAATAACTCAAATTGCCCAAAGGTTACAGAGTGGCATCAATTGGATTTGGAATCAGCACTCTAAATAGACTTAAAAAAATCAATAAAATGCTTTGCACACCAAAATTCCAGGTTATTGAAAATTCTACCAGACTAAATGTTATGTTCTAACAACCTATGAGTCTATAAACTTAGATCATATCCACCATGTCGGATTTCAAGATGGCCCCCAATTGTCGACAATTTTCAATACATACACTGTATCATAAAATCCAAGGTAGCTAGAATGTGGGTTCCAAAGCCTACAACCATGTTTTAGGGAGCTATGCATCTTATAATGCATATAGAAATTAGGTAATATATTCGCCATATTGGATTTCAAGATGGCCGCCATTTGTCAAACATTTTATTGAATATCTCAAAGTATAAATGAGATAGAATAATGAATCCAAATCGGATACTCTGGTGTTTCAGAAGCCATGGTTGGAACCATTGAAGTGGCTAGTATGCAGTCATGCAGCAGTCTGTGTAAGTAAGTAGTTAGTTGTTTATTGTTTCCTCCGAAAAATACTAACATTGTAAGTGGCGTTCTTGTGTACAAGCCATTCCGAAATCTACGAAAAGCCACAGGAAAAGATGGTGTGCTTGAAAATCGCTCGAAACTGCAATTCCACAAAGGATGCTGTCAGTGCTGGATGCACATCTTCTTTTTCCCCCTGTTAATTATGCTATTCTTTATGCGATTAATTAATTTGCTGTTGTATATCACAGATACATGTATATTAAAATAGCAAAATATAGAACTTACAACTATGAGACTATTATTTTAATACTTCTAATTTACAACTTTATTTTACCATTTTGTTAACTATTTTTTTTAAACTAGTAACTATTCTTCGTATGTAGTAAAAAAAAATATTTGTTTGACAAAATGAATTTGATAAAACTTATAGTACAAGTGCTTCGTTCGCTCTTGTACAAAACGTCGGTCTTTCCGTAACCATAGTATAATTATGGTTTACGTACGGAAAAAGCCGAAACCAAAACTGACAACAACGGACATAAAGCTATTTCGGGCACGATTCGTCAATCGGCTGAAGTGGAAGAGGTAGACAAATTCATTATAATCGTACACTACAATTATATTAAGAAAACTACATCTACAAACATTACCAGATGTAATTTTATGAATATGTTTGTCACAGAAATCAATTTTCATTCCCTCAGCACCGAAGCTTCCGTTTTTTAGTGATCGCCTGGTGTTTTTGTTTTGCGTAGCTGCGATTCAACGAGAGAGAAAAACGCCGGCCTAAAGCCCCAGTCACACCGGATCGTACGATTTCTGGATCGTGCGATTGGTGGCGATTTGGCAGAGATACGACCAATC